>OZ016501.1:19624572-19714572 GCA_963966595.1 Physocephala rufipes
GTCGATCTAAAATTCACTTTCGGTACAATGCAAAGACAACGGTTAATAAAGCTGCTAAACCGCTTGACCACAACTCTGTTACTAAACTATTATTCTGTCACAACGCTTCTATTTATGTATTTTCTATTGAAAGAATTTTTTTTCTAATTAATTATCAAAAAATAATAATCAGTCATAATTTTTTTAAAAATTAATCATCAAAACTTTATGTGCTCAGCTCGAATTTGGCAGTTCTTGACCAAATTGTGATTGCCGTGAAATCTTTAAAACACATCATACTCGATTTTGTTTTTGGTTAATAGAGATCGTGACATAGGTTACACTCAGTTTCAAAAAATTGCAACTAGAAGTTCTAGTGTGTAATTGTTCATGAATTATCCAGGCGTGAATAAATAAATCACCGATAAATTTCATAATAATCGATTTATTCAGTTTTGCATTGAAACCTCTTTAGAAACCGCGTAAATTGTAGAATATATTGAACCTCATACATTCAAATATGAGAATAGTAAATAATTCTCTTAAACCAAGTCAAGTCACGCTCTACAGCAACCACTTAATTGATCATATATACGCTGTTTGAATGACACAATGTGTTCACAGTTTTTGGTTTGGTTGGTGACTTTGGTAATAAAGATGAAATCGTTTGTAAATTATACTTTTTTATTTTTATAGAATATGTAATGTTTGCTTTATGGTTTTTATTAAAGCGAAGATTTCTTTATTGGGCAACAATAAAGAAACAATAAAGATTTCATTATGTGCATAGGACGTCAATTTTATCTTTATTATTACGAAATCCAGAGCCATTGTAACACCTGATCCGTCCGGCATGCAAATTAAATTTACATGAACGAATATTGATAATTTTTTAAGTATTCAAAATTGTGTTCAATAAATGATGATACAAATGTTTGGTCAATGCAAATGGTACACTTCAAAAAAGTTCATAATGCAAAAAAAAAACTTAATTTAGTTTCTTATACGTTTCTATTATTTTGAACTTGAGTTTCTCTTCAGAATTCTATTTGATATTAAATCGCGTATAAAACCATAAGAACAGAATTATAGATAAATCTTTTTAAATTAAAATATAAATAAATACTTTACTAAATATTAAAGTGTACTCATTTTGTGCTATAAAGCATTAAAGGGGACGTGGAAGATGTAAAAAATTATATACATTCTTGCCCATAATAACCTCCTGAGTCGATTTAGACAGCCAGTCTGTCTGAGAAAATTACGATTGCAGTCGACAGGTTTGCGATTGTATATGGGGTAAATTGGACCAGTGCCCCAGCCGATTTTTTAAAGGCCGATTATTCAGTTTCCATATACGTTTTCGAGATTGAATTTTATAACAGAGATGTTGGTGTTAGACATTATCACTCCACAAGGTTGGGAGGGACACGCCATGACTTTATCAAGGGACTTTTTGAAGATGAATTCGAAGATCTAAATTAACGAAGAAGAGGGAAATATCAAAATACTGTTGATTGTTTAGTAAGTACTATTTAATATTAAGATGTGCTAACATCAAACACCGGGGGGGGGGGACCGCTAACATATTATTAGAATCATAATATTAATTTATAATTTAGATGTAGAGTATATAAGCTTCGGCCGAAACTAGCATAGGAGTTTGTTTTATTAAACCTAAAAAAAATTAATGTTTTCTTATGTAAAGCATTCCTTAGAGCAGACACAAAACCATAGGACATTCGTTTGCTGTAAATTAATAATTTGTTATAATGGCCATTTTTATGATATGTTGAATTTACGTACACAATGTGTGAGAACTCCTCCGATGTTGTTCTTGTTTGCCGTGGATGTGAAAACATTTCGCTCACATTCTTTTTCTATATAATTTTCACCAAATAGATACAATTGCGGTGGCTTACAAAAATTTAAGTCAAACGACATTTATCGGGGTGAATGGAATGTCCTATATTTTTTATCTTTAATGCATTTTTAGTTGACAATGACGAGCGTCCTCGTCACTCTAAATTAAAAGTGCATTATAATGGTTATTTTTTGTGATCTGTTGAATTTACCTTCACAATGTGTGTAAGCATGTCCGTTGCTATTTTTGTTTGGATCTGTCTGTTTTTGTTTGTGTCTCTTGAAAACATTTCACTAACCTTTTGTTTATAATAATTTTCACCAGACCTAAATAATCAGGGGGACAACTCTCCAAATCAGTAAATTATATAATTCCTGAAACCCTGCAGAAAAGTGCAGACATGTAAATTAATTTCTAACATCAAGGCACTGCTAAATTTACTACAGTGAAGTTTAATTTACTAAATTTCTACGCTAAATTTACTACCTTTTGCCTTCCTTCTATACCAGAGTTTTATACTCATTCGTAATATGAGTTGTCGTTTATCATAATGAAATATATTATAACTACTTTAATGTTCGATTTTTATTTATTGCATCATAATTTATTATTTATCAAATGATTAAAAAATTAGAACTAAAAATTTTTGTGCATATTTGATTCAAACAAAATTTTGCCGGTTTTCACCTACATCGCTCTTTAGAATCGTTTAGAATCGTCACCTATGCAAAAACGGAAGTACAAATGGCGTTAGTGAGGATGTCAAAGAGCACATGTCCTGTTCCCTTACCTCTGCCCATAGGTTTCAGAATTCGTCGAATTCGATATTAAAAGAAAAATATATATCTTTTCTAGTATAAAATAAATATCAAAGGAATAACAAAACATTATTTATTAAGATGCTTCTATATGAAGCGAATTGGTACGGCCGATTAAGAGAGAAATTTTTCGAGAGAGCAAATATATGAGAAAGTTGAGTTGCCATTTAAGAGATAACCAAAATTGTGCCGGTGGCGTCAAATTATACAAAGCATTTATTGCAGAGCTGTCAGTTACACTATATTGGCAACTTTCAGGTTTAGTTGAAAAGAATGTGGTTGGGAAGACGCTGGATGACGCATTATTTTTGGCAATAAATTATAAATTTTACTATTTTTATATTAATGTTTTCAGAACAGAAAAAATAAAATAGCATTAATCAGAATTTAGTCAATCATGTGCTATTGAATAGATTGCTTCCAGCAAGAGGCTATATAAATTCTGATATCATTCAGCGAAAAAATATTTCAACAAATTTATTTTAATACAATATATTTTATATTATTCACAAGTTGTTTCTTTACTTCGAAGTCACAATTTCAAAATGGATAATCCTTTCGAAAATGCACGAGAGCGTCGGATAATTAAAATAGTAATCAGTGCGATAATAGGTCTGTTAATTTGCGGGTTTTTTATTTGGAAGTTATCTGATAGGAAAAATGAAGATTATTCAACGCTTGGGGAAGAAATCCTGCAATTATCGAGGGATCTTTATGAAAAGGAAATTGAAAATGGTGATATAAAAATGTACACTGTTGAATATCAGGGTAAAATAAAAGTTGGTGATAATGATGATAAAGCGCAGCGATCGTAAGTTTATAATTGATTTACTATTTATGTTTTGTTGTTAAAGTGGGTGTGATTTTTATTCCTAAAAATTAAGTAACTTATATCATTTTATAAAAAATTGTATTCTATTTAATTGTGAAGTAGTACTTCCTTCTTAGAAAGGCAGTGCTGTTTTAATGCTAAGAAAGTAGTAAACTAATCGGATCGTAATTACGCCCCTGTAATTATTAGTACTGTTTATAGCTCATTTCAAATTGACAAAAATTCTTCTCTCTTTATTTTTTACTTTGGTTAAGCAACGCTTTTTTGATGCTCGTACTCGTTCCTTTGCCTCTGCAATATCCCTGCTTATATAACAAGTGTCCTATATTCGTACCAGAAATTTTGTAAATTTATTACCGGGTTGGTAAATGCTCGTTCTCGCTCGCGAGCTAAAGCTGCACGAAAAAGTCATCGGATCACTTGCTCGTTCACACTTGCGCCAGTGCTCTCCTCTCTAGTGTGATGCTGTGGAACTAGTTTCTTGAGCATGAGTTAGGAACAGCGAATAAACCACAAGCAATTTACTCTCTACATGCGTGAGTGATCGAGGTATATACAATACGAGAATAATGCGTGAATGGTCGATGTATATACGATATAAGAATAAGAGGGAGGAATCGAAACGGGAAAACGATGACTGAAAGCTCTTATAACAAATCTTCAAAGCTTGCACGATTTGTTACACGCAAGAACTTTAACTGGATTACGGAGCTTTTCGGTTGGCTATCATTAACTGTCTATCGTGGAAAATGTGTATAATTTTTTGTACTGCATCCCGTCATCTGTATATTATTTGTCTTTGCTAACACGTTTCGTCGTCATTTTTCTATTGCCTTTCAACTGTTTTGTATAGTTTTGTTGAGTAGAATGGGGTTCATAGCAATGCCAATACGCACGTACTGACTATGACATTAAACTCTCATTGCTGAAATTATTTTTCAAAACTCACTCACGGTTTAAACAACGTGGTGTTTCCCACCAAATTGTTCTCGTACTGACTTTTTTATTATTATCAACTATCGCCATAAAAAGCAACAAAAATATTATTATGAGTTAGTTTCATAAATACAGTGGGAAATTTTAGAATGAAACATAGAGTAAGAAATAAGAATAATAAGTTATTTCTTACTCTATGATTGAAACAAATCTATGAACATTTAAATCCTATAAATCTCACAAATTTGACAATAAGCAACGGGATGGTTGAAGCCAAAACCAATAACACTAAAAATGATTAATTCTTTTTTATCAAAATAATCCATGTTTTAAGCATATCTCAGTTTTTAGTTTAGTTTAGTTTTTAGTTAACTAATTGTATAATAATGAAACATAGATAATTATTAATAAATTATTTTAGTCTCTTCCATTTGACAAATGTTGACCAATTCTGGAATCAGTCCCCAACAATACGTCTTTTGAAACGAATTTTTGATAAGTATCCCATGCAAATGTCAGGAATTGATCCTGAACACATGCAAGTTGAGTGGGATTTTTTGAAAGCAATAGTCCAAACACCGATTATGGCAAGAGCTATGGGGCTTCTACATCCTGCGAGAAACATCAATATATTTATTCCTAAATTCGTACGCGTGCGTTATAGAAAGAAGGTCGTGCATACTAGAAGTATAACAAACGAATCAATCATAGGTGACAACAACAACAAATTTCCAACATTTCCGTCGAATAATCAATCCCGAAAACTATTACTTCGATCTAAAAGTATGTTGCGGTGAAAATATTTGTGTTTTTTATTATGGGAAAAAATATTAAGAGTATTTTGTTTTGGTTTGGTAGGATATATCTTTGCAAATAAATGGCAGCGACATGTAGAGTTCTTGAAGAAAATCTGGTTTACTAACTCTGCTGGTAACATTAATATGCGCGGATCGGGATTTGAAAGAGTATTTATGGGAACACTGGGAACCCAAAAAAATGTTGTAGGCTTACATAATTGGATTTATTTTGCCGAGCAGGAACGTTTGGGATATTTGGATTATAAGGGTTATATAAAATACAATACATTGGGCAAGGTATGTATATAATCGTATAGACATAAATAAACAAACAAAGCTATTCATAATGTGCAGGCAAACCGGTATATGCATTTATTCATATATTTTTTAATTCCACAGAAAACTCAACATTTTGTGGCATCTGTTTTGTTAACATTTCACAATTCTACCACGTCTCAAAATAGTCTCTTTATTGGCATCTCACCGGAGCTAGAGATGAGTTTGTATACCGCTTGTTTTGTACTAAACTTGACGGGCAAATGTTCGGTGGAGTTGGGTGGGAAAAGGTGAAAGTTGTGAAACTTTTAATTTAAAACCTTAAAAAATTTCTATCTATCTAGTCAGTTTATGCTTATACTAAATTGTTTAGAGTAAAATTAAAAAATAAAAGAATATTTAATTATTAACAATTATTAAGTGATTAAAATAAACTTTTGAATAGTTTTATTTGATAGTCTGTGAAGGAAGGCTTAAAGACATTTTCTCTTTCAAAACTAACTTCCAAATCTGGGGCTATATTTCTTTTGGTAGTTTTCCTTATCAAGGGCCGCCTCGCGATTCTTTTATCAGCTTTGGCTCGTTCTACGGAAATCTTTACTTATACTCATTACTTATATTTTCTATAACCGCCTTCAAGACTTTAATAGCTTAAAGTTAGAGCTAAAACGTCGTCGAACGATTTAACTCCGGATTATTAACTTCGGATTATAAAAATTTTTTAAACATTGACACATATATATAGTCCCAAGATAAAGTACACCTTGTTTAGAGCATGCTCTAATTTTAAGCTACGTTTAAAATTTTAAACTAATTTTAAATTACTTGCTATTTATGGTTAAAAATAAAATATGTTCCTCCATGTTCTAAAAATAGAGTATGTGTTGTACACTTTAAGGGCAAATATATGATTATAGTTCACATTGTAAGGGTGCGTCCAAAATTTATCTATCAAATAACTTCGGATTAAAATTTTAAATATATGAAAATCACAACATACAACGTCATACGGCGTCTTCAAATAAAAAAATGATATGTTTATATATACTCTTAAGTATACTCTTTCATATAAATCACACTAAAAATATTCTCAAACGATTAACCTTACAATACTTTACAGTGTGCCTTGTCTATCTGTCGAAAACACGTTTACAAACGAGCGATAGAGCCACGTATTTGTACAAGAGCACATAAAAACTAACATTATTTCAAACCAAGCTTCTCGAAAATTCCGTGGTTATTTTTAAGCTCTTGAATAAATAAGCTTCAATAGGTTTTCGCGCTACTGAAGTCATATCGACTATGATTTCGAGAATTAGTTAAAAGTCCACGAAATGCTTCATTGTGTAGTAATGTGGCATAACTTTACGAACTAAAAAATTACTTCAATTGATGCGAAAAAGCTACAACTAAGACTTAAAATCGGTTTTGATATATTTTAAATTTATATTCAATATATAGTATATATATTTCGAAATTATATAATTCATATTTGGTTTTAAATTTAAAGTAAACATCTATAAATTAAAGTTTGTTTTTATCAAAAATCATTATCAATGTTAATTTATTATAGGATCACGTTGACTGTCATCTCCGATATCCTGAAGCATAATAAACAGAGATATATTGTTGCAGCATATCCTGAAATAGATTGATTTCAGTGCGGTGGTTGTGAATGGAATTGCGAATACAGCCTCTTGCGGAATATCGTTGTGGAAGTTATGGAGCATGTGATACATAAACCATTATCAACTTTGTAAATATTACAGTAATTCTCTACCTCGGATATAATACTTCAGCTTTAATAATATGATAAATAAGTGGTAAATATATTCCATAAACGCTAATAAAGTGAATATGTTTGAAAATTCATTTAAAACGTAATTCTAAATATATTAAAAAACAAATATGTAGTTAAGTCAAATTGTATTTAAAATGAGTTATGTTTAGGATATTAATAAAATTAATAAGGATAAGCATAAGGATTCCTTGAAATAATTGTAAATTAGAAGCAGGGCGAAAGCAACTAATGGGAGACATAAAACGCAGTTAATAGAGGAGAGAGAGAGAGAGAAGCTTAATAATATAATATTAAATTTATAATTTCATTTTATTAACGACATAATAATGTTTCAATTTATAATTCAATTAACGATGCAATAACAAAACTGCAATTCTTGACCCATTCATCCAAATTAGGCCTACGTCAGCAATTATCGATGTTCTTCAAATTTCATTGTTTGTCATTACCAATGGATGTCGTGAATGGATGACTACGAATGTCGTTCGTAATGAACGTGGAGCAGGGAGGAACTAATAGGGAGTAGGTTAAAGTAGATACAAAAAAGAAACTACCAAAAAAGTTTTAGTTGTTTTGACATAACGGACCTAAGTAAAGGACTCTTCAATTGGATCGGGTCGATGTTGAATTGGAATAAAACAAGCAAGAAATTTGTTTCATTTCAAAGTTACTTCTATTGCATTATGTGCGTAATTTAAGATCGCTCAAATATCCGACGCGTTTTCACACCGTGGCACGGATCTGTAAGAACCAATTTTTAACGACTCTACTGCATAGACAGTAATTGGTCGATTAGGTCCCCGGACTCAGAAAACTACAAAAAAAGTCTAGATCAAGTCAAGCCAAGTCGAGGTAAAATCTTTTTACTTTTGAAATAATTTCGGGTTCGGTAAATTATGATCAAATTATTAAATTCTTGATTATACCTAAGAAATAAAACAAATTAAAAAGTTAACAGTTTTCAAATTAAATAAAAAAGTTATATTGTGAGTGTGTTAATGATGTGGTGACACCGATGTGACGTGGTGACACCGATGTTAAACGAATTTAATGAATTATAATTTTTTAAAAGCATATTTTTTTGTAAAACATTTATTTGAAAGCATTTTGTTTTCAATTCAAAAGTCTTTTTATCGGAAATGATCGTTTAGTTACTAATCAGGACCATGGTGATGTTATTTATAGGCTGTGCCAATTAATACCACGTTATCGACCGATCCATTTCCGGTCTAGTAGCTCTACAGGAGAAGGGAAAGCCGGCGCCTTTGTTGTAGACCTTATAGTTTTAATTTTTTTAGTTTTTTAGGTCCAAAAGTTCTTTGACGAGAGAAAACTGGTAAATTAGTTCGCATTAGATGTAGAATTGAGCAAGTGTCCACTGATGGCGGCAGAAAACCAGTTTCCAGAGGAAACCTTCACTATATACGAACAGTTTTGCTTGTTTTTTTATCAAAAACAATATGTTTCGACAAAAGAATATTCGTGCTAAATTTCATACCGATATTTCTACCTCTTTCCTTTCGGATTTGGTAGTGATTTTCATAGGCGGAGAAGTTTCTAAAAGCTATTTCAAAACGCTTAAATATAACGCCTGCACACGACTTACCGAATTGACTTTGAATTTTGAAATGAACTTCCATCGGGTCAAGTTACTATAGTATGGTTCAGAGTATTGCAAGAAGGAGAGCATCAGGAATTATATCATTCAAAATTTAGAACATGACAGGAGTTGAGCTACCAGCCAAGAGATGGCTACTCTTCTAACTAATTTTTAGTATTTCGTATTAATATTTTATTTCTCCTTTTCTTTTCACGTGAGATCATAAAAAAGGTTAAACATTCAATCATTCGAAAACCAACTGTCATGCCACGCCGTCCAGTTCGCCGAACGAGCCTTGCCAGGTCCATTCACTCATGTCTTCTACTCATGTCGCCAGTTGCCGGTAGGTGGCTTGCAGAGATGCCACAGTACTCCCGTCCTAGTGACAAGGTCACGATTTGTGGCTGATTTGGTTATTTTTCTTTACGTAAGTTCGAACCGGTTTAGGTGTCCCTTCGAGGTCCGTTGGAATATCTTCTTTAATAAGGAAGGCTGGTTTTAGTCTGTCCGTTGACACCGCCACGTTCTTGTGCTTCATTTTTAAAGTGAAAACTCTCTCTGATGGATGGTCGATGACTTCATAGGGTCCTGTGTATGGAGGTTCTAGTGGTTGACGGACTGCGTCTGTTCGAATGAGTACGTGAGAACAGTTGTGTAAATTTTTTAAGACGAACATCTTCCCATTTGTGTGATGAGCTGAGGCTGGTGGTCGAATACGCTGCATGTGCTTTCTGAATTTGTTGATGAAGGCTTGCGGTTCAACAGGTTTGTCAATGTCTTCGAAAAACTCATTCGGAAGCCTTATGGGGCCCCGTACAGCATATCGGCTGTCGATGCCCCTATGTCTTCTTTATAACAAGTGCGAAGGCCCAGTAAAACAGTTGGTAGAAGGTCAGTCCATGGCGTTTCAGGGTCACACATCGATGCGGCCTTGAAATATCGATGCCAGCGCTTCACCATGCCATTTGATTGGGGGTGAAAAGCTGTCGTATGTATATGTTGACATCCTACCATCTTTGTAAGTGATCGGAACATAGCTGACTCAAATTGAGTGCCCTGGTCAGTGGTCACAGTTTTTGGACAACCGAATCTGGCAATCCAATTCGACCAGAAGGCTGAGACTACTGAGTCGGCAGTTATATCTTTCAGAGGTACTGCTTCTGGCCAGCGTGAAAAGCGGTCTATCATCGTTAAGGAATATCGGAATCCCCTGCTAAACGGCATGACAACGATGTCAAGGTGGACGTGGTCGAAACGATTGTTAGGCATGTTAATTCTCTCAGGGGATAGGTGGTTGTGTCGATGTATCTTGGCACGTTGGCAAGGCAGACACGTTCCTCCCCAAGTCAAGATGTCCTTGCGCGCTGATGGCCAAACGTATTTATGGCAGACTTGTTTTAATGTACCATCTGCATCTGCCTCTCGGATGGGCCAAACCATGAACTGAAATGAACACTTTGTAGCGCAGTTTCTTAGGTATGTAGGGACGTCTTCGACCCGTTGACATATCACAGTACACGGTTTCGTCTTCTAGTTGGACTGCTTGTAGTTTTAAAGAAGTGCAACCCTGCTGTAGTGGTAACAGTTCTTCGTCTTCTGCTTTTGCTTCAGCCAGCTCTTTTGGGCTTATGGCAGTTGGCATCGATATTGCACATAAGCGTGACAGTGCGTCCGCAACCGTATTATCCGAACCTGAAATGTGGATTATTGTGGTGAAGAATTGAGATACATAGTCCAGATGGCGCAACTGGCGCGGCGAAGCTTTCTCTGGTTTTTGTCTGAACGCATATGTGAGCGGCTTATGATCTGTTTTAATAATAAAGTCCCGTGCCTCGAGGGAGTGTTTGAAGTGGTGTATGCTATCATAAATTGCAAGGAGCTCTCTGTCATATGTGCTCGGGTGCCAGGCCCGTCGTGGATGAAAGGCGACAAAATGGCAGTTACTAGTCGTGCTTGCACGTAGTTCACTTGCCAGGAACTATGAAGGCTAGTTCCGCCGCCTTACCAAAGGCGTAAAAATGGTGCCACGGATGGTGCGCATCTCAATTCGGGTCTTAATCCGACCCCGCTAATCCAAAGTCCACGTACACAGCGCATCGGTGGGTAGGCCCTCTTGTTGGAGCTTCGTGGTGGCTGTGGTACGACCCAAAAATACGCGGGTAGAGACCAAAGAGTCTCCGCGTAGAGTTGCGTGAGGAGGCCGCCTCCGTCAACTCGGCAGCCGGTGGCCAAACACCGGCAGAGGTTTTAGATAGGCCTCGATCGCAATACCTGCGAGGAATGTCTGCGCGTCCCAGGCATTCCAAAGGTACACAAAAGGTGCAATAGGGCAAAGTTGCTGCCGTGGCCGATTATTGCCGGTATAAAAGGTATTCACAGAGTCTACCTAGTAATCCCGAGTGTGGGTAGGCCCACCGTGAGTTTAAGCTAACTATATGCAGGCACGTTAAGCACCGAAAGGCATATGTCATATGTGCTGTAGCGTGCTTCGGTTTTGTTGAGCTTCCTGGAGAAAAAACCAAGTGGTTGCCATGTGTTTTCGACAAATTGCTCCAGGACTGCACCGATTGCTGTATCTGACGCATCGCACACTAACGTCAGTTGTGAATTCGGCGCGGGGAACGCAAGAACTGCGGCATTCATTAAGCTACTTTTACAATTTTCAAATGCTTGTAATGCCTCGGGAGTCCAATCGACCTTGCGATTGTCGTTCTTTCGCATCTTGCGGGTGTATTCATTTAGTGGAGCTTGAAGCTCGGCGGCGTGTGGAATGCATCGACGATAATAATTGATAACACCTAAAAATCTGCTAAGTTCGCTAATGGTGTGCGGCCGCGTATAATTTTTAATTGCTTCTATGCGTTCATGAGGTGGGAGAATTCCGTTGCCATTGATTACGTAGCCAAGAAAGGTTACTTCTAGTTTTGCGAAATTGCATTTATCAATATTGATTGTTAACCCATGTTGCTTTAAAGTCTCAAAAACGATGCGTAGATGCTCTTCGTGTTCATCTTCTGAATTTGATATAACCAAAATATCGTCTATGTAGATATAAATGAAATCAATCCCTCTGAATATGTTGTCCATGAAACGCTGGAATGTTTGAGTTGCGTTCTTAAGGCCGAAAGGCATGCGTAGAAACTCGAACAGACCAAAAGGTGTACAAACTGCCGTTTTTTGAATGTCGTGTTTGGCCATGGGGATTTGGTAGTATGCGCGCACCAGATCGATCGTTGAGAATATCCATTTGTCATATAACTTCTCTGTGAAATCGTGAATGTGAGCAATAGGATATCGATCTGATGTTGTGATTGAATTTAATTTTCGGTAATCACCGCATGCTCACCACCCACCAGACTTTTTTGCTACCATTTGGAGTGGGCTGGCCCATGGACTTTTTGAGGGACGGCAAATTCCTTGATCCAGTAAAAGTTTGAACTCGCTTGTCGCAGCAGAAAGTTTTTCGCCTGCCAACCGTCTTGGCCGGTCTGTAATCGGATTGCCGTTTGTATCGATGTAATGTGCCACCTCTGGGGAATCGGCCTTGTTGTCGTTGAAATAAATCGAAGCCGGTTTAGTGATATCCACAAATTGTTTCAGCAGCCCTCTGAAATCGTTAGAGCTTTGTATGGTGGACAAAGCGAATTCCTTTGTGTTGGTTAATTCCCCTCGAGAGCTAGCTCCGGTTGTAGAGTCGATAATACAATTCTGGTCCAAATCAATTAGCAACTTGAAATGCGATAGAAAATCGGCGCCGATAGTGGCTGAATTTGTATCTGCTACAATGAAGGACCAGCTGAAATGTCGTAATCCGAAATCGATTTTCAAGAAATAATTGCCGAATGTTCGAATAGTCGTCAGATTTGCTGCAAAAAGCTGTATTGCTCCTGGTTTGAATTTGCGTTTGATGAAGCTGCGTGGAATAATAGATACTGTAGACCCAGAGTCAATGGGAAAATATAGGCGGTTGCGGCGATTAAATAGATGTAGTCTGGTTTCAAATGAAATGTTCTGTAAGGGATTGGTGCTTTCGACATTTTTGCTGCCAGCATAGTTGACGACAGCTGTTTTAGTTTGACGCCTTCCAGAATACGCAGTTCGTGCGGCAGTTGCGTGCTTTATTACCAAATTTTTGGTGGTAGTAGCACACGTTTGAATCTCCTTTCTCTTGAACGCTAGGCGTCACGCTCTTGGTAGCACGTGCTCGGGAAGAAAAACCTTTATTAGCAAATTGTTTATAACGCTTCAACTCACCTTGTATTTCTTTTATCAGGTTCGTCAGGTTACGAAGTGTAGCAGTGATATCTGTATTGTCGACGTCATTATCAGATATAGCGCTAACTGATGATGAAGGAGCCGTTATGTTGAGCTGGGAATGTGATAGCGTGCACACTGTGTTGGAGATCGTTGGTCCAAGCATTTTGTCTGCTATCGTTGCCAATTTATCCAGGTCCTCTTCTTTCCAAACCGTTAGCAGTGGGCGAATTTGCTCAGGCATTTGGCCCAAAAATAACGTGCGGATTAATGTCGTGCTTGTTGTGCTTTTGTCGGGAGCCAGACGTCTCATGTGACTCATTATTTCGGACGGTTTCATGCCAGCAGTGTCTCCACTTTGTAGTAATCGCCTTAATTTGTCTTCTGCAGATTCGCAAAATTTCGATAACAGTCTCGTTTTCAGTTCATTGTACTGGTCGGTTATTGGTGTTTGTATCACGAGGTCTTCTACAACACATAATACATCTGGTTCGAGGTGTATAGCCACCCAATCGAATTTGTCCGTTCCCTCAGTGACACCACTGAGTCTAAATGACCGTTCCAGTTGGGCAAACCAAAGTTGAGGATTCTCTCGGTTAAAAGGTGTTACTTTAACCTGTCTCCAAATCGCGTGTGGTGGTACTGGTGCTTCGGCCGCGTTTGGTGCAGATGGTGGCTGCTGTTTCGCATCTTCTATAGATTGTGCCATTTCACTGTCGCAAAAAGGTTCGTCGTCGCTGGAATCAGGAGCTGTAGTCGAACGTAGATTATAATGTCTTTTTGGCATGAATTAGGTTAGGAACGTTCTTCGATGTTCTAGAAACGTGTTTTGAGGTTTTGAGCGTTGTACGGACAATATAGACAAATGATATATTGTGAAAATTTCTAACTCGAGAATTTGTTGAATTTATTCTCCAAGACTGCTTCTTGGATCACGTCGAGGTCACGACTTTAGTATATCGTACTAATATTTTATTTCTCCTTTTCTTTTCACGTGAGATCATAAAAAAGGTTAAACATTCAATCATTCGAAAACCAACTGTCATGCCACGCCGTGCAGTTCGCTGAACGAGCCTTGCCAGGTCCATTCTACTCATGTCGCCAGTTGCCGGTAGGTGGCTTGCAGAGATGCCACAAATTCATGCCTCTTCATATTCTCAGAAGCAAATTCCGACTACAATTTACTTTAAAATGTATTCTCTCTAATAAATGATACGTCACATTCACTAATTTAATTTAACACTTCAACATACGTGCAAGTGCAATGTGCAAAGTTTTGGGAAAACCTGAAATAGGCTGCTACATAACATCAAATGATTCTATTTGAAGTGTTTTCGTAATGATGAAAAACATATCAAATTAAGTGAAAGAGCAAACTACGACCTAATAGAAATTGATATACCTCACACATGTGATATAATTTAGACAGTAAGCTGTATGTTGGTCAAGCCTCTTACTGGGGCACATATTTTGTTGACGTTTTAATGTTAAAGACGGGCACAACCAAATCGAATCAGGGGCTATCTATGAATCGTAAAAGGTATACTTTAGTTTACAAAAAATTTACAAACATTAGAAGTTTGCAAAAATGTTTGAATGAAATAACAAAAAAATGTTTTGAAAAAAATGTTTAATTACATACACCTGTCTAGTGCTCGGTTCGTGTCTAGGATGAATTTTTTTGTAATTATGCTTATAATATAATTTTGCATAATATCGAAAACGAAAACAAAAGAAGTTAAAATTTTGCAACAACTGTATTTTTAAAGTTATTTGTGTGAAATTTGAAATTTGCATTTGTAACGATAATTTCGAAAGAACTTTGTGGTTATTCTCGAATAATTAAAAAAATACAGTTCCAAACCCAATAAGATTGTTCCTTTATTCCTCTCCTTTGTTTTCTTCATTCTCGTTATTATAAGCGTTGTTATGGTTGTTATCGTTGTTTTTGCTTGTTGTTTATTTTGTTGTTGGGTTATCTTATGTGAGAAAATTATTTTAGACAATTTTGATAGAACTGTATCAATGTATTCATGTAAATGTTCGGCTTGTGTGATTTTCACTCAAAAAATCATGAACGGAGTTATTGAATTCTCGCTACGGAAATAATTGGACGTATTCTATTAAATTTCAACTGTGGTTTAGAAGGTATCATACTTTGAAATTCCAGGTTTAGACACGATATCTTCTAAAACATAGAGGGAATCTGCCTCCACAATAGGGGTAGGTTTTCACACAAAGGTTTTCATGAATTATGGGCATGCTCCATCATGCCCGCAAACGTATTTCTATTTATCATTCGAGCAAATGCATTTGTTAGACTTGGATGATTTTCAATAAACGAACATGATTCGGCGGTCATTTTGACGGACGGATTGATTACTCGCTTTGGAAATCTTGGTATTTTCCATGATTAACCAAAAATTACAAAAATTAGTTTTATTATATATCCCATCGATTTATGAGAAAAGCACCCTGTGTAACTACAAGGGTGCCCCATATCTACCGCTATTAAAAATCTTTTATATTATATTATATTATAATGTATTAAAAATCTTTTATATTATTTCCCTCCGAAAAAAGAAGCTATTGATTACTACAAATTTAAAATGTAGTAGTCAATGATTCTATTTGTACTCGCGGGAATTTTCATACAAATGTTGGAGATCTAGGGTGCTGCAAGGCTTCAATAATTTACGAAAGAAGTATTCTGGAGAGATTTCTCCGGAATCCAATTCTTCAATAGAACGTAAAACATTGGGCAGGGCTCAAGGGGACGTCGTTATAATAGTAGACGCAGTATTCAGATTCTCAAGGTTTCTTGTCAATGAAACCCTATCCATAATATCATGACTCGGAAAAGCGGAAAGGGCTCTGACAATAGAATTGTGACGGTGGAAGCAATAGTAGTATTGTGTCCCGCACAACTTCTTGAATATTCACAATCATAGTCTTAACGAAAATTGGTTTGAAACTCAGAAGAAACAACAACAACCTGAGCACAACCCTGTACATTTGAGCGACGAGCCTGAGGCGTTAGAAATTCGGTGCGAGATCAAAATTTTTTTTGATATATTCATTATTAAAAGTTTATTTAATTTCATACCCTGTGAAATTAAAACTAGTGTGAAGTTCGTACTCTTTTTTAAAGAATCAAATTTGAAAATGTCTAGCTAAGACGCAAATTGGAAAGAAAAAGGGTTGCCATGCTTGCAAGAATTGTAATCGTTAAATACAACAATATATTATCCTTGACACAAACCCGATACAATTTTTATTGGATAAGGCACACAGATTTTATTTGCTTATATGATTCGATTGTAGAATAGTATAATTTATTGTGAATGTCACGAGTGTAAGCTTTTTACCTAAATCAGTTATTATAAAAATAGGAAAACATTAAAGATATATTAAATTGTTTGTTAATACGTGACTCTGTGCCTCTAATTTAGTACATCTTAAAGGTTTAGATATCCCATTTTAACCCGCAGCATTTCAACACCGATATATTAACTCTAAGAAGCGCGTTTTCGCGAAATAGCTATCTAAACAGAGGTAAAGGCATTGTGTTGACTTTTTGTTTCTTTTTTTTAACAGGAATCTATGAACTTGGTTCATTGCAGCAAAAAAGTGTCTTCCATGTTGTGATGTTATATAATATTAAATAATTTTACAGAGTAATCATGACTTCATAATGAGCACTTATAAGTAATATTCCACGGCGCCTTTATATGTATTCCAAAATCTACATCTTAAAAGTTAAAACAGCAGACCATGCAATCAGTGCTAAGAAGATAGGTTCCGTTCCTGTCTATAACTCAACTGCAGCATAACCAAGTATACCATCCAAGTATACAAAACACTGCATACTTTTTGGCTGTTATTTTTGGAGAAATGTGATTCAGTACCTTCAGAATACAATACTATGGTCCAGCATATCTTGAATTTGCAAAAAATTGTCCAGAATTATTCCAATGAAATTTTCCTACAATATAGAGGAAGGTCCCACCTAACATCCTGTATTCACACTATTTAACACTATTTACTTTAGTAAAGCCGGAAGAAAAAACGTATATCTGGCAAACGGTTAGTAGACAGTCAATTGTGTGAATACAGGGTGCTAGGTGGGACATTCCTCTATGTTGTGGAGAAATTTCATTCGAAAAACTCTGGACAATTTTTTGAAAATTGAATGTGTACTGGACGATGATGGCGTTACTAAAGCCGGAAGAAAAAACGTATATCTGGCAAACGGTTAGTAGACAGTCAATTGTGTGAATACAGGGTGTTAGGTGGGACATTCCTCTATGTTGTGGAGAAATTTCATTCGAAAAACTCTGGAAAATTTTTTGCAAATTGAAACTGTACTGGACGACGATATCTCCAAAAGAGTAGCCCCGGAAGATAAAAGAGTATATCTGGCAAACCGTTGGTAGACAGTCAAAAGTGTGAATACAGGATGTTAGATGGGACCTTCCTCTATATTGTAGGAAAATTTCATTGGAATAACTCTGGACAATTTTTTTTTGCAAATTCAAGATATGCTGGAACATAGTGTTGTATTCTGTACGTACTGAATCACATTTCTCCAAAAATAACAGCCAAAAAGTATGCAGTGTTCTGTATACCTGGATGGTATAATTGGTTATGCTGCAGTTGAGTTATAGTCAGGAACGGAACCTATTTTCCTAGCATTGATTGCTTGGTCTACTATTTGAACTTTTAAGATGTAGACTTTAGAATGCACATAAAGGTGAAATATTACTATGACTGCTCATTATGAAGTCATGGTTACTCTGTATGAGGGCTATGGGTGCCATTATATCAGGCAAAGGTACTGATCGCCTTCAACCAGGCGAAGGCCAGTCTCGATCCTGGCCTCTGATGGCATCAAGTCGACTCGCACCTCCACGTGGTGGCCCCTGGATGGTCAACAGGCAACCGTTTGGTATGACCAACCGACGCGAGCGGCAACCTGGATACAGGTGAAGACGACATGCATTGATATGGACAGCGATTGGAAAACTATTGGATTTATATGCTTTTGGGCTGACGATTGTAGTATTCTGTTACCTTAGTAGGCAAGAGTGACATTTTGCCGAAACGGCCTTCAGGCTAATGCTGCGATCGCCTCCGTCCTGTTAAAACCGTAGCGGGTCTTGAAGTACGTTCAAAGTTTGTCACCATTAAGTTGGTCGCACAGGTCCAGTTGAGTCTTACTCCTGGTTAGTGCCTGTCCTGGCTCTGGACACTGGCTCCCATAAGGAACAGTGTCAACTGTTATATCTAACTGTAACTGTTATATCTCAACAGCATGAAGCGGCGATAAACCAGGCATCGGGAGCAATAGACCACTTGAAATCTTCCTCGATGGCTTTGGAACCAGGGATGGCTACCCCAACAAGTTCAGCAAATACTCCCAAAGGGAAAACGCTGGTAGAAAGTCAGATTATCTCACCAAGGCGTAATTTTGTTTTGAAAATGCAGCGAGAAGAGGAGACTGCATTAACAAAATGTCGAAGAGCTCTGCGCAAAATAAAAATCGCGATGAGCAAACAGCGAAGTATTAGCATGGAAGTTAAAAACGGCTTTTCTGAACTCGAAGAGCTTATCGACGTTATGGAATCATGTCGAGCAGCTTGGAAGAAAGCTGAAAAAGAACTTGGTAGTGCAATAGAAAAAGCCCAGTAACACACAGGCATTGAAACGAACAAGTCGGGCAGGTGTAAAAGAGCCGCATTAAGCTCAGTGAACTCGGACTCTGGAAAGAAACATCGAATCAATGGGTCTGATAAGTGGCAGGTGGTAGTAGCTAAAAAGAAACACTTTGAAATACCCGACGGGGATCTTCACAAACAGAATTTAAGAGGAGAAATAATAAAAGAGAAAGTTGGTGAGAATACAAGGACCCTATCCATGATCAAGAGTGAACAAAAGAGGAATTTTAAAATTCGAGCCCCTAAACCGAAAGCAGAGGTGGTCATAATAAAACCAGCAGAAGGGAACAGCTATGCTGATGTTCTAAAAACGCTTCGGAGCAATGCACAACTGCAAGCGTCAGCAAACTTACGAAGTATCCGTAAAACAAGAACAGGGGCGATATTAATGGAGCCTGGTAAAGGAGAAAAAGTTAAAGCAGAGTTTTACGGGAAAATTAGAGAGACTTTAAAGGACTCTGCAAACGTTATCCGTGTTAAACTTAGGACCACGATTGAGATCCGCGATCTCGACGCATTCACTTCCAGCAGCGATGTTGCTCAGGCGGTGAAGGAACTTATCCCACTTGAGGAAGAAGAGGAGATTACCGTTTCAATTACCAAGCCAAATACCAGAGAACAAGTACGCGCATTCATAACCCTGGCATCCGAAAGTGCAGAAGCTCTTCTTAAAAAGGAGCACATACAAATTGGATGGAGCAGAGCGAAAATGCGTCGACATATAGTAGCCAAGAGATGCTACAGGTATTTCGGTATGGGGCACCTACAGTGGGACTGTAATGGCCCTGATAGGAGAGGTAAGGGACTCTGTATTCGGTGTGGGGAGCCTGGACATAAAATCAAGGACTGAAGAAAGGCGCCTAGCTGCTGCCTGTGTTCAGCGGCAGGCAGTAAAGCATTGGACCATATACCGGGATCCAAGCACTTCCTGGCCGCTAAGAATCACGCATCAACACAATGAAAGTACTTCAAGCAAACATGCATAGAAGTAGCACAGCAGACTCTCTCATGGCCCATATTGCCCTAGAGAAAGGGGCAGATGTGGTTCTTATAAGCGAACAGTATAGGAAAATAACCAGTGGCAGATGGACAGGAAACGATGCCCGTACGGCTGCCATCTGGCTACCACCGTCCAGCAACCTCCTTGTTATTAGCCAAGGTTCCGGCAATGGTTTCGCGTTTATTAAAGCCCAAAATCTTACACTGATCAGTTGCTATTTGACGCCGAGCAATAACATAATGGACTTCCAACACAAATTGAACGACATCGAAGAAAAAGCCTTTGGAATTGGGGGGCCCCTAGTTATAGAGGGAGATTTCAACTCCAGGGCGTCGGATTGGGGCATGGCGACAACCGACTCACGTGGTAGGAGGGTACTCGATATGGCAGGTCGACTAGGCTTGGTAGTTGCCAATGTAGGAACGGTCTTAACTTTCAGAAGACCTGGATGCGAAGGCAAAGTTCCTTACATAACGCTGGTATCAGAAACTATTGCCGGCCTACTCACAAACTGGCGTGTATTGGAAAACTACAATGGTAGCGACCATCAGTACATACTGTTTGATATTGATATTAACAGAGGATCTGAGAACTGCACGCGGAGAGGTACACGAAAGTGGAACGTGTCGAAACTAGACTCTGCGCGACTACTAGCTTCAATAGATAACACAGCTGGATGGTCCGCTTGCAGAGGAAATGTGTTTTGCCAAACCGAGCACGCGATGCACATCATCACACAAGCCTGTGAGGCAGCCATGCCGAGACTCCGTAGAAACCGTAAAAAGAAAGCTGCTTATTGGTGGACGGACGAAATTGCGGCGCTAAGAAGAACCTGTATATTAAAGAAACGCAATCTTACGAGGGCGAAAAGAAGAGGTTCAGCTGCAGCTGAAACCGAAGCATACAAGGCTGCGAGGAAGGGGCTCAACCTCGAAATACGTCACAGCAGGATGAGAAAGTGGGAAGAACTAAGGAATGACATAAATAATAACCCCTGGGGCATGGGATATAAATATGTTACAAAGAAACTGGGCGCAAGACAACAAACACCCCTATTTAAACAAGAAGTTGTGGAAAACATAATTACTACACTATTTCCCACATATGAGACGCCTTCATACAGCGAAGATACTGATGCTAACGAAGAAATGCAAATATTGATAAAAGAAGAGCTAATAAGTGCTGCCAGCAAAATGAAGAACAATAAAGCACCGGGACCAGATAGTATCCCGGCCGAAGTCCTTAAAATTATAGCGAAGGAACGGTCAGCACTCCTCCTCAATTTGTACAATGCCTGTCTTCTGGAGGGAGTTTTTCCAACAGTATGGAAAAGTCAGCAGTTGATTTTAATCAACAAAGGCAAAGGCAATCCTTTGAGCCCAGAGGCATACCGGCCAATGTGCTTACTAGACACAGCGGGGAAATTACTGGAAAGGATGATTAAACCGAGATTACTCGCCGCAATCGAAGACGCCGGGGGTTTATCGGAAAGGCAACATGGATTCAGAACAGGTAGATCTACATTAGGGGCAATAAGTGATGTCGTAAAAAACGTTAAAGAAGCACAAGCTGGGAACCACTTTTCCAGGCGTCTGGTATTACTGGCGACGATTGATGTCAGAAATGCCTTTAACTGCGTTAGATGGTCGGATATCATTGCAGCTCTACGTAATAGGTTTCGGATACCAAAGTACCTGAGAAAGATCATTCAGAATCACCTCGAAGACCGGTTACTTAGCTACCAGACAACAGATGGCCCTAGAACTAAGCAGATAACGTCAGGCGCTGCGCAAGGCTCAATTCTCGGCCCGGATCTGTGGAATATATGTTATGACAACATACTCAGGATGGAGATGCCCGATGACACCCACTTGGTCGCTTTCGTCGATGATATTGCTGCTGTGATAACAGCTCGGGATGCGGTGGGAGCACAACGGAAACTAAACAAAGTGATGAGACGGACTGAGAGGTGGTTCTGAGGTGGACTGAGGTCATCCTGCTAACAAGACGTCGTATACCCACAGAGATTGATTTCCACATCCTGGGAACACAGAAGAGGGCGAAAAAGGTGCTTAACTATCTGAGAGTAAAACTTGACTGCAAGTTAAATTACTGGGACCACATTAAGCATTTAGCGGAGAAAGCTGGTAGAGTTACAGCTCAGCTTAGTAGGCTAATGGCAAATATAGGCGGCCCGAGGCAATCCAAACGCCAGCTGCTAATGGCCATCACAAACACCATCCTATTATATGGATGTGAAATCTGGGCGGATGCACTACACGCTGAAAATCGACGCAGGGTTCTAGCTAAGGTACAAAGAACAGCGGCGCTCAGAGTCACCTCAGCATACCGAACTGTCTCGGAGGCAGCAGTACTCGTGATAAGTGGAAATATTCCCATCGATTTGCTGGCTGAAGAAAGACAGATAAAATGGTTAACAAAGCAAGCAGACAGCACTTCGCCAAATCCACAGGATCTTAGACGACAGACGTTCCGTAAATGGCAACAAAGATGGAATATCAGAGATAATGTATTGGTGTAGAAATGCTGTGGGTTAAAATAGGAAATTTAGAGCTGTACGATATAATGAATTACGCGCACAGAGCCATGTATTAGTAAAGAATTTAATACTCGTATCAAGCAGATTCATTAGTAGTATCAATGTAGATGGTGTATCCCTTTAATGAGAAGTGTAACCGGATATAGATGTTAAGCTAACAGCGATTCTTAGCTTCCAAATGATGTGAAATAGAGGCTAGCGTCTAATTTATTCAATTCAGCTTCATGTAATGGCTTATTATAAACCAGAACAAGAAGAAGGAAGTGGTTATAAAATTACTCCTTATGAAGATAACAATTGTCAAATGAAAATATATATTGCAAATAATCAGGTCTAGGAAATATATGTAAGAAAAATTTATAAAAGACACTATAAAATACATTAAAATCTTCTATTTCTTACGGTCACTATTATGATTTCGAAACTTGTTGTTGAAATACATAGGGAGTTTCGTTTCTAAAAAACATTTTCACAATTGCTTTTGAAGAACAAGCAATTTTGAGGAGAGAACAGCCTAAATTAGATTTTTTCCATAGTTTTAAAAGAAGTAAACAGTCAATATATTTCCCGCAAATAATTTATATTTAGTTCCATTAGTAATAAGAAAAAATCTATAAATTTCGGTTTAAAGTTTACAAATGGGAAATACAAAATTTACTTAATACTAGTTTCGTCAATCCGGAAAATGCGAACAGTGCTCCATCTCCCGTCTACACAAGGAAATAATATATGACAATAATTAAAATATTATATCAAAGACCTAAACCAATAGTTGGTCTCAGGGGTCTTAGTCTCCATTCTGATAGCATTCTGATACCTACTCGAGATTATATGGCAGCTCTATTTTTAAAAGTCTTCAAAAAAGTGTACTCAAAATAAGTACTAACTTCACATCGGTCCGGAATGGGTGGAATTTACTTGTAAAAATAATTAAATATGCAATTTTCATGGCTCAATTCAAATGTAATATAATGCAAATACTGCTTTAGATTTTGGCCTGATAACGGGCATCACTGTAAGCTATTACGAGTTTTGGGGTAGTTACATCCTCAATTCCTCACTGGAATGCATTATACTACTCCATTCTGGAAATAACTGGAAAGCTCGCAATGAACATTTTTGGTTTAAACCACTTTCATAATTAAAGGCACTCTTATACTTAGGATGCTAATCGAACAGAGGGAAATTAATCGAACAAAGTGATAAGCATGTGAGCGAAAATGAATACCAGTCCACCGTAATTCTTACCCCTTCGTGGTAATAATACGGCAGGCACAAGACGGCCATTATAAGACGGTTATATATTTCACAAGTTCTACTATATTTTTCTAAACTTTATAAGGCACAAAAAATCAGATATTATATAACAGAACAAATTTATCTTACTCTTGACGAATTTATTATACAATTTAATTTATTAGGTTGATTGGATCGAATTTTCCATCGGCTCATACCGAAAATTGTAGGAATATTGTGACACGCAATAGTGTTAAATACTATAGGAATTTATACTAAAAAATTTTACAATTCGATTTATTGGCCGACTGTTATCAATAAGCAATAAAACATGTTTTCACCGCCTGTTTAGCTTTAAACACGTTGAGCAATAAACACAATCGTTTACACTGCTAAAAATGCTTTCTTTTACAAATTCATAATTTGTGATTATCACTCTGTGATTATCATTTAATGTGTAGGAAATGATTTTTATGAATGAAATTGACGGTATGAAGTTTACAAAAATGGTTGTTAACTTCACACTCCTGTCTAGTACTCGGTTGGTGTCTAGGATGAATTATTCTGTAATTGTATTTTTACAAACGCCATAATTTATTGACTAGCAAAACATTTTTGAATGATATCGGAAGCGAAGACAGAAATTTGTTGGTAGCTTAGGTTTCCGCCATTGTTTGCGAATTGTTTTCTGTGTGATTTTGGATTTAGTACAAAAGGTAGCGTGGCACTGATCCCATTTATCTCATTCTTACCCATATTACAATCCCACCCAGTCTACGGTGACAATGAATGATCGTGCAAAACGTGATGTCGATATCTCCCTCCTTTCGACTGAAATGATGACTCCCACAGGCTCTCACAGACAGACACTCAGGCATACAGGCGGACATGGCTGAATTGACAGAGAAGATTATTCTGAGCACGAATATATATGTTTTCCTATACCTGCCACGCCACTTTTAATGCATTACAAACGGAAGAAGCTTGTGGTCTGGATTTTATGTTTAATATTTTAATACAAAGAAATTATTTTCGGTTATTTCATAAAATATAGTTCCAAATCCAATAAGATCATGCTCCCTCATACCTCTCTTCTTGCCGTTATTGTCGTTCCTGTCGTGTCTTGCGGTTATTTTATTGAATAATTTCAGAGAATTTTTATACATCTGTTACAAAGGCTTTGAGAAAGCTGGATTCCCACAACGCTCTAACGCCGTTGGTGAGGATTGGAGTTCACTTTTCACAGGACATCTTATCAGCTCGGTTTTTCTTTCACCTGGTAAAATAAAATAACTTTCCAATTTTCGAAGGAAGTACTCTTAAGAGTCTTCCCCATAACCCAATACTATAATAAAACCTAAAACAATTGGCAGGGATCAATATTGTCGTCGTTATTATAGGAAAGTCAGTATTCACATTGTCAAGGTTACTAATGAAACCCTATCCATAATATGGTGGCAGATGCGTGAGAAAAGCTTTTCAACTACCGGCTTCCAAGAGTGGAGAAAATATTGACAACAATATTGTGACGGTAGCATCAATTGTAAAATGTTGTTGTTTCGTGCACGAATGTCGTTGTTTCGTGCTCAATGTAAGCAAGAGTTCATAAGCTTACGACAACAACAGAGCTTACGAGAACAACTCTGCACACTCGAGTGATGAGCCCGAGGCGTTAGAAATTTGGTGTGATATCACGAATTTTTTTAGTATATTTATTTTTGTATTTTTATTTGAATTCATAACTTGTGATTGTTTTTCTGCTTTTATACGACCAGGGCTTGGACAAGGGGATCATCCTGTTGGGTTAAGGCCTGCAAATTACGAATTGTCCTTTTCGGTGCTTCTCTCAACTCTCACGATATTGAACGTTGCAGAATTCCGCGTTGGTCCTCTTGCGTGCGTGAGAGATGGTCGGAACATCTGCGTCCTCACTGGGAGTTGTCGATGGCGTACTGAGTGTAATGACTGAAGGTAATCTTCTTCTGAAAAATGATTAATATAAATCTATAAATAAAATCTACATTTAATGATTCCTCTGTGTGCTCTCCTCCACAATGTGCTTCAAATTGTGTGGTTTGAATCGCGCTGTCACCTGTCCGAATTTCTTCATTCACTTCCATGTTGATGGCGGCCCTCCCGATACTCAAATTTTTCCCCCTGAAACCTAGTAGCTAGATGACATATTACGTATTTTAGTACAAACCTCCTCAGCCTTGGATATGTATTCAGCAATCTTCTTCTGTATGTGGAAGTATCGTAGCGTACCACTACTTAGATTAAGAATTCATTTTTCCCACATCTCAATCAGGCAGGTTTCAGGATTTTTTCAACTTTCATCTACCTTTACGTGGTGTATCACATTCTGAATTACGATATTTTCATTATTACTTATCTTTGTTTAGCTTTGCAAATTTTCTTCCTTTGTTTCTTTTTACCATTGCATATTGTTCGAAAAGAATATATGTGTTTTGTTTATATAATTTTTTTTACTTTACAGAAATTGACTCCGTGATACAGTTTTTCCAGTTTGACACGTTAATCAAATCAAATTAATTTTTAAACACGTCGTTAAATATTTTCAGCTTGTATAGCTAAACATGAAGTCAATACATGTCTAGGCAGTTAAACATGTTTTGCCGCGTTATAATAGGCGTTTATATAATAGCCGATGCTATAAGATCGTTCAGCAAAATCATTGACAAAGAAATAACTTCTGCGCCTATATCACTCTACCTATAATTTTAAATAGAGGGAAGGAGATTATGCAATGGGTACTCTTTATAAAACAACATACATCGAATTTGTAATTGTTACGGCTCTCCAAATTGTATTGATTGTTTTACAAAGTTTACCTTACAGAGATATCAGAAAAATAGTCCAATTTTATTATACGTTTTTAATTCTTTTCGAGGTGAGAAATAAGCTTATTTCAGCTTAGATTAAACTTCTAAACTAGATTTATGGGACGAGATTAATAGGTTTTTATTAATTTTAAAATTATTGAGGTTTGCAAGACTTTGCAGTAAAACTATTTTCTGAATTTACTGATTTATTTCACACCTTTTTTTACTTATTTTGCTACACATTTGCTACGCCATTACTTTGATAAACAATAAATTCAAAAATCAACTATTTGCTGCTTGGCGTTGGTAGGATTATGTACAAGTGTATTGTAAAATTCTAGTATTCATGGACAACATCTGTACAATTTATTCAGTTTTGCAATATCTAGTGTGCTGAGACCTTCCCTTTGACCAATGACGAGGACGGGACCAGGATCTACAATTGGCTGGATTGTTAAATTTCCATTCTTTGTATAGGCGTCCAGTGGATAGTGCATCACGCTACCGAAGTCATATGGAAGGCCAAAATCCGTAACATGAGCTGGTTCAAACATTTGAAATTTCAGAGTGGCGTTCTTCTCAATATTTTCACGTACAATTTTAACATATTTATCCCGATCCGGAGCGTTATGTAGATGAATAAATCCTAAAATATGCATTAATTCATGTATAATTGTTCCTATCTTAAAACATCCAGTATCCAGTTCATCCAATGCCAAGAAAATATATCGGATAATACCCTTTGCGTACCCGATATTAGCTCGACAACCCTTTGGGCTCACTATAAAAGCAAGGAATTGGGTTGCATTCTTTGGTGCATCCATAAACCTTACGCACGAGACACTAGATATTTTTCGCATTGCTCTGTGTATATACCCAATCCGAACATCATCTGCAGCCAAAAAATTTGAAATATTTTTTGAACAAAGGACACCTAAACCTGCACACGACTTACCAAATCCCTTTTGGATTTTGAACGGAACTCTCCCACCGGGCCAATGGAACTCACGGAGTTTAATAGCATTTCGGGAAAGATTATCTGGAATTATATTATCCAAAATTTCATCATCTTTTCTTCTATATCCTGAATTTTCTGCATATTCTGTATTTTCTGCATCCTGAAACATAGAAGGAATGGATGACCCCGCGTTATCAGCCAAGAAACTAGCTGTGATCACAAATATGAAGACTACCAAATTCATAACTCCCATCGTTCACAGAGGCAATTGCCGGACTACAATTCTTTTAAACTATTTCCCTCTTATATTCACACTTTTAGTATTGCTTATCAGTATCCCTCGCTTGTTTCATGGTGTCGTTGCGAACTCATATAACTGTTAAAAACAAATCAATAAATCAATAATAGGATGACTTGTCCTATACAGCTAGCTACAGGCTTGTCATATATAACGTAGAATACACGGCGCAACAGAAAATGAAAAATTTTACCCTCCAGAAACGAAAGTTCAATTTTCTATATGAAAATTTTCCGCTGATTCCGAAAATGTTGTTAGTTTTCTAGTTGCGGCTTTAGTTTTCGAGATATCAACAAAAAACAGTTTTTTTGGTATTTCGAAAACTTAGATTTATATAATTAGCTGTGGCTTCCTAATTTTTTAATAAATCAATTTTTTAATAAAAACCGACCATGGAAGTAAAGGTAATTTTCTAACAAAAATTTTAAGACTACGTTTGTTAAAATCAGCTAAGGAATACCAATTCTATCGCAAAAAGAAGTCAGAAAAAAATTAATTTTTTTCGATTTTTTGAAAAAATATTGAAATCATCAATCCAAATAAGTTATAAAACGTATCCCTCCAAAAATGAAAACTCAAGTTTCTAAAGTGAAATTTTATGCGGTTTTAAAACATGCTATTAGTTTTTTCCTATATCATCTCATTTTTAAGCTATCGCCATTTATCCAAAAAAAACATCATACTGAATATAACGGATATAATGAGAGTAATCAACCGCAGCTCCTTTATTTCTAATTTAACAGGAAAAATTCTAGGTGTGCAATGACAGGTAATCCCTTAATAAAGATTTCAAGACTTATTTTGAAAAAATCGGTTGTAAACTGTTACCTCGGGAATTGAATTTTTGTCAATTTTTTATGTTTATATTGACTTTTATTGCTTTGCATGTTATATGATGAGATGAGATAATATTTTTTTATTTTATATATGTAATAATTTTATTAAAAACATTTTTGACCTTAATGTGTTATAAATAAATAATATATACACTTATTTTTAGAAAAACTAAAAATATGAAATTGTTCATATAATCCTTTTTTGATTTTAGAGTAGGTATCTTAAAGATGCCAATTTTTTAAGATATTTTTTATATATTTAATATTTGTAATAATAAACTAATAATGTTTATTTTTATTTTAATTATTATTTCTCTTCTCTTATTTGCGGTCCAACGAATATGCCTTCCTTTAATTTCGCGTATGATATTTTAGGAATGATTTTGCATATATACTTAAATGCTTCACTCTCCTTACTTAAGGCTTTCACAAAGGTCTTCATCAGTCCAAGTTTTATATGAAGTGGAGGCAGCACTAGGCAGCACTAGTGGTTTATTTTTCACATTATAGTGGTTGGTTTGGTAGCCGGTTCTTGTTGGCCAATATTGACGAATAAAATTATTTTCTCTGTCGCGACTATCCCACAGGAACAAGAAACAGCAGTATTTTGTGTACCCACTTTCTAGTCAGTATAATATATATGACATATAAGGTTTAAAAATAGTTTTTGCATTTAATTTTTTATATATAACATGCAAAGCAATAAAAGTCGATATAAACATAAAAAATTGACAAAAATTCAATTCCCGAGGTAACAGTTTACAACCGATTTTTTCAAAATAAGTCTTGAAATCTTTATTAAGGGATTACCTGTCATTGCACACCTAGAATTTTTCCTGTTAAATTAGACATAAAGGAGCTGCGGTTGATTACTCTCATTATATCCGTTATATTCAGTATGATGTTTTTTTGGATAAATGGCGATAGCTTAAAAATGAGATGATATAGGAAAAAACTAATAGCATGTTTTAAAACCGCATAAAATTTCACTTTAGAAACTTGAGTTTTCATTTTTGGAGGGATACGTTTTATAACTTATTTGGATTGATGATTTCAATATTTTTTCAAAAAATCGAAAAAAATTAATTTTTTTCTGACTTCTTTTTGCGATAGAATTGGTATTCCTTAGCTGATTTTAACAAACGTAGTCTTAAAATTTTTGTTAGAAAATTACCTTTACTTCCATGGTCGGTTTTTATTAAAAAATTGAAAAATTAGGAAGCCACAGTTAATTATATAAATCTAATTTTTCGAAATACCAAAAAAAACGGTTTTTTGTTGATATCTCGAAAACTAAAGCCGCAACTAGAAAACTAACAACATTTTCGGAATCAGCGGAAAATTTTCCTATAGAAAATCACTATCTGGTTTTTGGAGGAAAATCTTGTTGCGCCGTGATATTACCTATGTCAAATTTTATAGCTGTAATATATTTCGTTATTACTACTCTCTAAAATATTCTATTCCGCGCGTAGCAGGAAACCCACCCAGTCTACGGTGACAATGAATGATCGTGCAAAACGTGATGTCGATATCTCCCTCCTTTCGACTGAAATGATGACTCCCACAGGCTCTCACAGACAGACACTCAGGCATACAGGCGGACATGGCTGAATTGACAGAGAAGATTATTCTGAGCACGAATATATATGTTTTCCTATACCTGCCACGCCACTTTTAATGCATTACAAACGGAAGAAGCTTGTGGTCTGGATTTTATGTTTAATATTTTAATACAAAGAAATTATTTTCGCTTATTTCATAAAATATAGTTCCAAATCCAATAAGATCATGCTCCCTCATACCTCTCTTCTTGCCGTTATTGTCGTTCCTGTCGTGTCTTGCGGTTATTTTATTGAATAATTTCAGAGAATTTTTATACATCTGTTACAAAGGCTTTGAGAAAGCTGGATTCCCACAACGCTCCAACGCCGTTGGTGAGGATTGGAGTTCACTTTTCACAGGACATCTTATCAGCTCGGTTTTTCTTTCACCTGGTAAAATAAAATAACTTTCCAATTTTCGAAGGAAGTACTCTTAAGAGTCTTCCCCATAACCCAATACTATAATAGAACCTAAAACAATTGGCAGGGATCAATATTGTCGTCGTTATTATAGGAAAGTCAGTATTCACATTGTCAAGGTTACTAATGAAACCCTATCCATAATATGGTGGCAGATGCGTGAGAAAAGCTTTTCAACTACCGGCTTCCAAGAGTGGAGAAAATATTGACAACAACATTGTGACGGTAGCATCAATTGTAAAATGTTGTTGTTTCGTGCACGAATGTCGTTGTTTCGTGCTCAATGTAAGCAAGAGTTCATAAGCTTACGACAACAACAGAGCTTACGAGAACAACTCTGCACACTCGAGTGATGAGCCCGAGGCGTTAGAAATTTGGTGTGATATCACGAATTTTTTTAGTATATTTATTTTTGTATTTTTATTTGAATTCATAACTTGTGATTGTTTTTCTGCTTTTATACGACCAGGGCTTGGACAAGGGGATCATCCTGTTGGGTTAAGGCCTGCAAATTACGAATAGTCCTTTTCGGTGCTTCTCTCAACTCTCACGATATTGAACGTTGCAGAATTCCGCGTTGGTCCTCTTGCGTGCGTGAGAGATGGTCGGAACATCTGCGTCCTCACTGGGAGTTGTCGATGGCGTACTGAGTGTAATGACTGAAGGTAATCTTCTTCTGAAAAATGATTAATATAAATCTATAAATAAAATCTACATTTAATGATTCCTCTGTGTGCTCTCCTCCACAATGTGCTTCAAATTGTGTGGTTTGAATCGCGCTGTCACCTGTCCGAATTTCTTCATTCACTTCCATGTTGATGGCGGCCCTCCCGATACTCAAATTTTTCCCCCTGAAACCTAGTAGCTAGATGACATATTACGTATTTTAGTACGAACCTCCTCAGCCTTGGATATGTATTCAGCAATCTTCTTCTGTATGTGGAAGTATCGTAGCGTACCACTACTTAGATTAAGAATTCATTTTTCCCACATCTCAATCAGGCAGGTTTCAGGATTTTTTCAACTTTCATCTACCTTTACGTGGTGTATCACATTCTGAATTACGATATTTTCATTATTACTTATCTTTGTTTAGCTTTGCAAATTTTCTTCCTTTGTTTCTTTTTACCATTGCATATTGTTCGAAAAGAATATATGTGTTTTGTTTATATAATTTTTTTTACTTTACAGAAATTGACTCCGTGATACAGTTTTTCCAGTTTGACACGTTAATCAAATCAAATTAATTTTTAAACACGTCGTTAAATATTTTCAGCTTGTATAGCTAAACATGAAGTCAATACATGTCTAGGCAGTTAAACATGTTTTGCCGCGTTATAATAGGCGTTTATATAATAGCCGATGCTATAACATCGTTCAGCAAAATCATTGACAAAGAAATAACTTCTGCGCCTATATCACTCTACCTATAATTTTAAATAGAGGGAAGGAGATTATGCAATGGGTACTCTTTATAAAACAACATACATCGAATTTGTAATTGTTACGGCTCTCCAAATTGTATTGATTGTTTTACAAAGTTTACCTTACAAAGATATCAGAAAAATAGTCCAATTTTATTATACGTTTTTAATTCTTTTCGAGGTGAGAAATAAGCTTATTTCAGCTTAGATTAAACTTCTAAACTAGATTTATGGGACGAGATTAATAGGTTTTTATTAATTTTAAAATTATTGAGGTTTGCAAGACTTTGCAGTAAAACTATTTTCTGAATTTACTGATTTATTTCACACCTTTTTTTACTTATTTTGCTACACATTTGCTACGCCATTACTTTGATAAACAATAAATTCAAAAATCAACTATTTGCTGCTTGGCGTTGGTAGGATTATGTACAAGTGTATTGTAAAATTCTAGTATTCATGGACAACATCTGTACAATTTATTCAGTTTTGCAATATCTAGTGTGCTGAGACCTTCCCTTTGACCAATGACGAGGACGGGACCAGGATCTACAATTGGCTGGATTGTTAAATTTCCATTCTTTGTATAGGCGTCCAGTGGATAGTGCATCACGCTACCGAAGTCATATGGAAGGCCAAAATCCGTAACATGAGCTGGTTCAAACATTTGAAATTTCAGAGTGGCGTTCTTCTCAATATTTTCACGTACAATTTTAACATATTTATCCCGATCCGGAGCGTTATGTAGATGAATAAATCCTAAAATATGCATTAATTCATGTATAATTGTTCCTATCTTAAAACATCCAGTATCCAGTTCATCCAATGCCAAGAAAATATATCGGATAATACCCTTTGCGTACCCGATATTAGCTCGACAACCCTTTGGGCTCACTATAAAAGCAAGGAATTGGGTTGCATTCTTTGGTGCATCCATAAACCTTACGCACGAGACACTAGATATTTTTCGCATTGCTCTGTGTATATACCCAATCCGAACATCATCTGCAGCCAAAAAATTTGAAATATTTTTTGAACAAAGGACACCTAAACCTGCACACGACTTACCAAATCCCTTTTGGATTTTGAACGGAACTCTCCCACCGGGCCAATGGAACTCACGGAGTTTAATAGCATTTCGGGAAAGATTATCTGGAATTATATTATCCAAAATTTCATCATCTTTTCTTCTATATCCTGAATTTTCTGCATATTCTGTATTTTCTGCATCCTGAAACATAGAAGGAATGGATGACCCCGCGTTACCAGCCAAGAAACTAGCTGTGATCACAAATATGAAGACTACCAAATTCATAACTCCCATCGTTCACAGAGGCAATTGCCGGACTACAATTCTTTTAAACTATTTCCCTCTTATATTCACACTTTTAGTATTGCTTATCAGTATCCCTCGCTTGTTTCATGGTGTCGTTGCGAACTCATATAACTGTTAAAAACAAATCAATAAATCAATAATAGGATGACTTGTCCTATTTTTATTTAAAAATTTTACCCTCCAGAAACGAAAGTTCAATTTTCTATATGAAAATTTTCCGCTGATTCCGAAAATGTTGTTAGTTTTCTAGTTGCGGCTTTAGTTTTCGAGATATCAACAAAAAACAGTTTTTTTGGTATTTCGAAAACTTAGATTTATATAATTAGCTGTGGCTTCCTAATTTTTTAATAAATCAATTTTTTATTAAAAACCGACCATGGAAGTAAAGGTAATTTTCTAACAAAAATTTTAAGACTACGTTTGTTAAAATCAGCTAAGGAATACCAATTCTATCGCAAAAAGAAGTCAGAAAAAAATTAATTTTTTTCGATTTTTTGAAAAAATATTGAAATCATCAATCCAAATAAGTTATAAAACGTATCCCTCCAAAAATGAAAACTCAAGTTTCTAAAGTGAAATTTTATGCGGTTTTAAAACATGCTATTAGTTTTTTCCTATATCATCTCATTTTTAAGCTATCGCCATTTATCCAAAAAAAACATCATACTGAATATAACGGATATAATGAGAGTAATCAACCGCAGCTCCTTTATTTCTAATTTAACAGGAAAAATTCTAGGTGTGCAATGACAGGTAATCCCTTAATAAAGATTTCAAGACTTATTTTGAAAAAATCGGTTGTAAACTGTTACCTCGGGAATTGAATTTTTGTCAATTTTTTATGTTTATATTGACTTTTAATGCTTTGCATGTTATATGATGAGATGAGATAATATTTTTTTATTTTATATATGTAATAATTTTATTAAAAACATTTTTGACCTTAATGTGTTATAAATAAATAATATATACACTTATTTTTAGAAAAACTAAAAATATGAAATTGTTCATATAATCCTTTTTTGATTTTAGAGTAGGTATCTTAAAGATGCCAATTTTTTAAGATATTTTTTATATATTTAATATTTGTAATAATAAACTAATAATAGTCGTATTTTTTTCGGATCAGATCAAATATTTTGTATGTGAAACAAAAACAACAATTGATCCAGAAAAATTGTAGGTTCAAATTTGTGATCCAAAATTTCATTCTCCTACCAGAATATAGATAGCGCTGTGCACACAAATTGGCATCACTTTAAGCTGTCGAAAATTTTCAGTTTCAAAATTTTCTATTTGAAGTTTAATTTTCAAAAATTTACAAGTTTCTACAAGAAATGGAAAATAAAGCAGAGTAAGAATTTAACAAAATAAATTTATTAAGGAAATTATAAAGGAATTAAGGAAGGAAGAATAAATTTGTCATTGGCTCAAACAAGATATACAAAAATGTGCTACCAAACAACACTTTTCTTATCGCCATCTATTGTCATATACTTGAAGGTTTACATAATTGATCCACTTTGTTTTTTTCACATTTGACTTAATCTGATCCGAAAAAAATACGGCTAATGTTTATTTTTATTTTAATTATTATTTCTCTTCTCTTATTTGCGGTCCAACGAATATGCCTTCCTTTAATTTCGCGTATGATATTTTAGGAATGATTTTGCATATATACTTAAATGCTTCACTCTCCTTACTTAAGGCTTTCACAAAGGTCTTCATCAGTCCAAGTTTTATATGAAGTGGAGGCAGCACTAGGCAGCACTAGTGGTTTATTTTTCACATTATAGTGGTTGGTTTGGTAGCCGGTTCTTGTTGGCCAATATTGACGAATAAAATTATTTTCTCTGTCGCGACTATCCCACAGGAACAAGAAACAGCAGTATTTTGTGTACCCACTTTCTAGTCAGTATAATATATATGACATATAAGGTTTAAAAATAGTTTTTGCATTTAATTTTTTATATATAACATGCAAAGCAATAAAAGTCGATATAAACATAAAAAATTGACAAAAATTCAATTCCCGAGGTAACAGTTTACAACCGATTTTTTCAAAATAAGTCTTGAAATCTTTATTAAGGGATTACCTGTCATTGCACACCTAGAATTTTTCCTGTTAAATTAGACATAAAGGAGCTGCGGTTGATTACTCTCATTATATCCGTTATATTCAGTATGATGTTTTTTTGGATAAATGGCGATAGCTTAAAAATGAGATGATATAGGAAAAAACTAATAGCATGTTTTAAAACCGCATAAAATTTCACTATAGAAACTTGAGTTTTCATTTTTGGAGGGATACGTTTTATAACTTATTTGGATTGATGATTTCAATATTTTTTCAAAAAATCGAAAAAAATTAATTTTTTTCTGACTTCTTTTTGCGATAGAATTGGTATTCCTTAGCTGATTTTAACAAACGTAGTCTTAAAATTTTTGTTAGAAAATTACCTTTACTTCCATGGTCGGTTTTTATTAAAAAATTGAAAAATTAGGAAGCCACAGTTAATTATATAAATCTAATTTTTCGAAATACCAAAAAAACGGTTTTTTGTTGATATCTCGAAAACTAAAGCCGCAACTAGAAAACTAACAACATTTTCGGAATCAGCGGAAAATTTTCCTATAGAAAATCACTATCTGGTTTTTGGAGGAAAATCTTGTTGCGCCGTGATATTACCTATGTCAAATTTTATAGCTGTAATATATTTCGTTATTACTACTCTCTAAAATATTCTATTCCGCGCGTAGCAGGTGTACAAAAGTAGATGTAGTAATAAATTTTTTCTGACTAAGAACGAACTCCAAGTCGACTACATCCAGAGCGTGGACTTATTTCTAGAAATCATGATTAAAAAGAAAGGGTCTTAGATCTCTGCCTTTGCAGGCTTATTTGTATTGGAAGCATTATGGGTAATTTCTCAACTCGCAGCGAACTAATTGAATTAAGGTGAACCAATTGAGCAAAGCGAATTTGAAACGAGAATTTTCATAAATAATTTATGCTAAAAACTTTTTCGTTTGAAATACTAACAATGTTATTTATAAAATGATTATAAAGGTTGCGGAACTTTAAACATCTCTTAAACAGAAAAACGTTATACATAAAAATAATTTTAATTTATACAATGTTAATTAAAGCATTTTAAGCATTTGCTGTTTAACAACATTAATTTAAACATCGAAATATGTGTTTGAAGTCTTTGTAAAGTGACATTTCATAATTAAAATATTTTTGCGCTTCAGTAAATACACGAAAAGTTCTAAGATCAAAACCAAAACAATCAAGTTCAAAAATTTCATTACTTTAACACCATTTCTAAATATTTAACAGAGCATATTTTTTGTAATTTAGTGCAGTGTTAGTTTATTTCTGAAGCTTTGTGGCACAAACCTTGTTTAAATGCCGCAGACAAAAAATTCATTTATTAATAAGAACTTAAACAGCTTTGTATAAGTCCTTAAACAAGTGTAAATAAACGACTGTTGGTCGACCGTTTAACAAAGTGTAATAAATAAGCCTGGAAATCAATAAATATTTCTCAAGCTCTTTTAATATTAATTGTTTTTTGGATTTGCCTTTTCCTTGTCCAATGATTTTGTCTAATTTCAATACAAATAGAATAATTTTGCGACCAGCTTCGACCATTGAACGGCCTAGAGATAAGTCACTGGGAGGTCATTGGTTATTTCTGACAGGGCGGCTATGGTGCCTAGCAAAATTTCAGCTCGTATGTGCGTATGTTTGTTTGTGTGCACAAGTGTATCTGCAACTTATTTCTCCCGTAACCTTTTTATTATTAATACCCTTATTCACAAGTTCACTTTTTCAGAGACGACGTCGTCAAGAACTGTTTTTTTCGGCAATTTTCTTGATTAGTATTCACAAGTTCACTTTTTAAGACGACGCCGTCCAAACGAATGTGTTTGTTTACATTTCTAAAGACGACGCCGTCGAGCTCTGAGGAACGATGTGAGATTGATTATTCACAAGTACGACATCATTGACGACGACGGCCAAAAATTGGACGACACCTAGGTAGGTGTCGTCTTCTCATATATTGATATTGCATATTTTCAAATTGTATTTATTATTTACATCTATTTATTACTAATTACATATTATAATGTTAGTATTAAAATAATTCAATACTTATAATACAAATTAATGATATTGTCAATTTTACTCATATAATTAATAAAAAGAGAAAGAAAAACAAGATTGCTTTCTTTTAAACGAAAAATGCGTAAGTATAGTGGCATTTGTGTTGGTATCACTTTTTTCAAAATTTCAACAAGAGTGAAAAGTAACGAAAAAATAGGTAATTATTAATTATTTCATTATCAGTTTTTATTTATTTTTATTGAAATTATTTCTTTTAGTGCAAAATTTACGAATTCCAAACAACATAATAACACAAAATACCAATAGAACAAAATAAGAATAGAGACGACGACGTCTCGAGATTCACCTTTTTAAAAGTGAACTTGTGAATAATAAAATTTTCACTTGGGTGAACCTCGAAGGTGGACGGCGTCGTCTTAAAAAGTGAACTTGTGAATAACGATGTAAAACGCATATAATACATTGTTTTTTATCTCGTTCGGACCAGGCCGTGTGTCTCTCATATATTATTTGCCTGATGTTGCAATATTTGTAATTCACTTGTGGTGGTAATCTTAATGTGGCGGTGCATGGTGGTAATCTTAGGGTTCTGTTGAGGATGTATAAATTCGCCTGAAGATTTGACACATTTTAGCTCCAAAAAATTGTGATAAATTGCAAGGTGCGCGCATTTTTATATAATTATTTAAATTTGAATACTCAAACGTATTTACCACAGCAAATGTGGTCGGCAATGACGATTGAAGATAATAAAATAAATCTGCAGAAGCAAGCAATATACATGTGATGGATGCAAAGGAATGGAACAAGATCAAATCAGTGTCGTTTTCCTAAATAATGCCTGTCATTCCTCATACGTAACCATCACTCTAGGAAAAAGTTATTACATTCCAAACACTACATAGTTGCATTCAAATATGGTGACTTTATAAGAAAGCAAGAACATACTGCGCTCGGTAATTATGGAGTGAATCTATGGAATGAATGGAGTGATTCAAAGGTTCTATCCCAAAAGCTTTATAAACTACCAATACTGACTATTTTCTTAAATACTCTCCTGTACCTTGGTTTTATTTTTATTATGCCAAAGGGGTTTGCCAATATTTTTGCATATTTAATTCATAAAGGTGTTAAGAATTTTAGGAAGGCGCGGCCGTTATCAGAAGAAACCAATAAATCAATAAAAAAATAACATATCGATTTGATTAAAATCGAAAAAGAAAGAAAAGCTGAATTTCACAATGAAATTGTTCATTTTTCTAAAGGTTAGTCAAAGAGTATTTTGGTAATTGAAAAACGTTAATACAATTTTTCTTTAATCAGAATTTAATCAATAATTGGTGATTTTTTGTTGTAATAATTGAAAATTCATATACAAAATTATGTATATAAGCTCACGTTAATGTGCTGAAATGGGTTGATTTTGCTTGTAAAAATAATTAAATATGCGATTTTCATGGCTCAATTCAAATGTAATATAATGCAAATACTGCTTTAGATTTTGGCCTGATAACGGGTATTACTGTAAGCTATTACGAGTTTTGGGGTAGTTACATCCTCAATTCCTCACTGGAATGCATTATGCTGCTCCATTCTGGAAATAACTTGAAAGCTCGCCATTAACATTTTTGGTTTAAATCACTTTCATAATTATAGACACTCTTATACTTGGAATGCTAATCGAACGGAGGGAAATTAATCGAACAAAGTGATAAGCATGTGAGCGAAAATGAATACCAGTCCACCGTAATTCTTACCCCTTCGTGGTAATAATACGGCAGGCACAAGACGGCCATTATAAGACGGTTATATATTTCACAAGTTCCAATATATTTTTCTAAACTTTATAAGGCACAAATAATCGGATATTATATAACAGAACAAATTTATCTTACTCTTGACGAATTTATTATACAATTTAATTTATTAGGTTGATTGGATCGAATTTACCATCGGCTCGTACCGAAAATTGTAGGAATATTGTGACACGCAATAGTGTTAAATACTATAGGAATTTATACTAAAAAATTTTACAATTCGATTTATTGGCCGACTGTTATCAATAAGCAATAAAACATGTTTTCACCGCCTGTTTAGCTTTAAACACGTTGAGCAATAAACACAATCGTTTACACTGCTAAAAATGCCTTCTTTTACAAATTCATAATTTGTGATTATCACTCTGTGATTATCATTTAATGTGTAGGAAATGATTTTTATGAATGAAATTGACGGTATGAAGTTTACAAAAATGGTTGTTAACTTCACACTCCTGTCTAGTACTCGGTTGGTGTCTAGGATGAATTATTCTGTAATTGTATTTTTACAAACGCCATAATTTATTGACTAGCAAAACATTTTTGAATGATATCGGAAGCGAAGACAGAAATTTGTTGGTAGCTTAGGTTTCCGCCATTGTTTGCGAATTGTATTCTGTGTGATTTTGGATTTAGTACAAAAGGTAGCGTGGCACTGATCCCATTTATCTCATTCTTACCCATATTACAATCCCACCCAGTCTACGGTGACAATGAATGATCGTGCAAAACGTGATGTCGATATCTCCCTCCTTTCGACTGAAATGATGACTCCCACAGGCTCTCACAGACAGACACTCAGGCATACAGGCGGACATAGCTGAATTGACAGAGAAGATTATTCTGAGCACGAATATATATGTTTTCCTATACCTGCCACGCCACTTTTAATGCATTACAAACGGAAGAAGCTTGTGGTCTGGATTTTATGTTTAATATTTTAATACAAAGAAATTATTTTCGGTTATTTCATAAAATATAGTTCCAAATCCAATAAGATCATGCTCCATCATACCTCTCTTCTTACCGTTATTGTCGTTCCTGTCGTGTCTTGCGGTTATTTTATTGAATAATTTCAGAGAATTTTTATACGACTGTTGCAATGCAATGTAAATGCATTTGTTCGTCTTGTATGATTTTCACTCACAAACTCATTTGTGGTATTAACGGGTTTATTGAATTCACGCTTTGGAAATCTTTGGGCGTTTTCTATTAAATTTCAAGTGAGATTTCCTTTGTATTTTGGGAGTTATCATTCTTTGAAATTTTCCAGATTTAACGATGACAGTCTCTCAACTATAGAGGGAATCGCCTTTAGAATGTAAATATCTTCATAGATAAGCTATTGCTCCATCATGTCCACAAACATATTTCCATTTATCATTCAAGCAAATACATTCGTTAGACTTTGATGATTCTCAATAAAAGAACAAGATTCGGCGGCAATTTTGACTGATTGCTCGCTTTGGAAGTATTTGTATTTTCTATGATTCAACCACCCCCTCCTCTCCCCGTCTCATCTACAATCTTTCACGTTCTATGACTAAACTCGGTTTTGCGATATTTCCTACCGATTTCAGAAAAAAATTGAAATCACCCTGTATGACCATAAAGGTACACTATGTGCAAAATCATTTTTAGGATATTTCCTATCGATTTCTGCAAAAATTGTTTTTCATCCGCCTTTTCGTATTAGATTAATTAACAACCATATTTCAGACTTCATAGACTGCTCGTTCACCAAACAAAAAGCTTTGCGTTAAATCTCTAAGAGGTAGAACACAATTGTTCATCTTACCTCATATTTACCACTCATATATTTTCCAACCCTTTATAACTTCTCAAGAGGTTCAGCGGTTGATTGAGTGAAAAATAGGGTTTGTGTCCATGAAACATTTCGCCAACAAAAATTTTGGCTAACTTTACAGTTCGGATGAAATGTTCCAACAAATAATAACTAAGCAGGATATAAGAAATTATATATAAGGACAGGTGAAGCCATAATGACAACATTAATCCGAGTTCTTCAACACAAACCTTAATTGCTACTAAGTATTGATAGATTAGTACGCAGGCAACGTTGGACTGTTATAAGTGTCAGATATGTTGTAAATATCATCGTTTAACTCAGATCATATTTACCTTAAGAAAAGGTGTGGTAAGATTAGGGAGTAAGGTGATCCAAACAACAGCTATACGACTATATTATAAGTATACCGGAATTATATTTATACCGGTTGATGGAAGGGTAGCTATTGCTTTTTACTGTTTGGTGTCATCAGCAAATATAGCCCACTTGGTATATTATTTGGAGTGATGTGGGTTGCTGTGGGTTATACTCTAGGATAATCAGGCAATAAATTACTCTCACAGGAACACTTCGTGGAATGTGCAAAAGGCTTTGAGAAAGCTGGATTCCCACAACGCTCCAACGCCGTTGGTGAGGATTGGAGTTCACTTTTCACAGAACATCTTATCAGCTCGGTTTTTCTTTCACCGGGTAAAATAAAATAACTTTCCAATTTTCGAAGGAAGTACTCTTAAGAGTCTTCCGCATAACCCAATACTATAATAGAATCTAGCTTTTCAACTACCGGCTTCCAAGAGTGGAGAAAGTATTGACAACAACATTGTGACGGTAGCATCAATTGTAAAATGTTGTTGTTTCGTGCACGAAGAATGTCGTTGTTTCGTGCTCAATGTAAGCAAGAGTTCCTAAGCTTACGACAACAACAGAGCTTACGAGAACAACTCTATACACTCGAGTGATGAGCCCGAGGCGTAAGAAATTTGGTGTGGTATCACGAATTTTTTTAGTATATTTATTTTTGTATTTTTATTTGAATTCATAACTTGTGATTGCTTTTCTGCTTTTCTACGACCAGGGCTTGGACAAGGGGATCACCCTGTTGGGTTAAGGCCTGCAAATTACGAATAGTCCTCTTCGGTGCTTCTCTCAACTCTCACGATATTGAACGTTGCAGTATTCCGCGTTGGTCCTCTTGCGTGCGTGAGAGGTGGTCGGAACATCTGCGTCCTCACTGGGAGTTGTCGATGGCGTACTGAGTGTAATGACTGAAGGTAATCTTCTTCTGAAAAATGATTAATATAAATCTATAAATAAAATCTACATTTAATGATTCCTCTGTGTGCTTTCCTCCACAATGTGCTTCAAATTGTGTGGTTTGAATCGCGCTGTCACCTGTCCGAATTTCATCATTCACTTCCATGTTGATGGCGGCCCTCCCGATACTCCGAATTTTTCCCCTGAAACGAAGTATCTAGATGATATATTACGTATTTTAGTACGAACCTCCTCAGCCTTGGATATGTATTCAGCAATCTTCTTCTGTATGTGGAAGTATCGTAGCGTACCACTACTTAGATTAAGAATTCATTTTTCCCACATCCCAATCAGGCAGGTTTCAGCCCTTTTTCAATTTTCATTTACCTTTACGTGGTGTATCACATTCTTTTATCACATTCTGAAGTATGATATTTTCATTATTACTTATCTTTGTTTAGCTTTGCAAATTTTCATCCATTGTTTCTTTTTACCATTGCATATTGTTCGAAAAGAATATATGTGTTTTGTTTATATAATTTTTTTTACTTTACAGAAATTGACTTCGTGATACAGTTTTTCCAGTTTGACACGTTAATCAAATCAAAATAATTTTTAAACACGTCGTTAAATATTTTTAGCTTGTATAGCTAAACATGAAGTCAATACATGTCTAGGCAGTTAAACATGTTGTGCCGCGTTATAATAGGCGTTTATATAATAGTCGATGCTATAAGATCGTTCAGCAAAATCATTGACAAAGAAATAACTTCTGCGCCTATATCACTCTACCTATAATTTTAAATAGAGGGAAGGAGATTATGCAATGGGTACTCTTTATAAAACAACATACATCGAATTTGTAATTGTTACGGCTCTCCAAATTGTATTGATTGTTTTACAAAGTTTACCTTACAAAGATATCAGAAAAATAGTCCAATTTTATTATACGTTTTTAATTCTTTTCGAGGTGAGAAATAAGTTTATTTCAGCTTAGATTAAACTTCTAAACTAGATTTATGGGAAGACATTAATAGGTTTTTATTAGTTTTAAAATTATTGAAGTTTGCAAGGTTTTGCAGTAGAAATATTTTCTGAATTTACTTATTTATTTCACACCTTTTTTGACGTATTTTGCTACACATTTGCTACACCATTACTTTAATAAAAAACAAATTCAAAAATCAACTATTTGCTGCTTGGCGTTGGTAGGATTATGTACAAGTGTATTGTAAAATTCCAGTATTCATGGACAACATCTGTACAATTTATTCAGCTTTTTAATATCTAGTGCGCTGAGACCTTCCCTTTGACCTATTACGAGGAAGGGACCAGGATCTACAATTGGCTGGATTGTTACATTTCCATTCTTCGTAAAGGCGTCTAGTGGATAGTGCATCACGCTACCGAAGTCATATGGAAGGCCAGGATTCGTGATATCAGCTGGATCATATTTTTCAAATCTCGAAATCGCGCCCTCCTTAATATTTTCACGTACAATTTCAATATATTTATCCCGATCAGGAACTAAATGTTGATGAACAAATCCCAAAACATGCATTAATTCATGTATAATTGTTCCTATCCTAAAACATCCAGTGTCCAGTTCATCCAATGCCAAGAAAAGATTTCGACTAATATCCTTTCGGTACCCGATATTAGCTCGACAATGCTTTGGGCTCACTTTAATACCAAGGAATTTAGTTGCATTCATTGGTGCATCCATAAACCTTATGCACGAGACACTAGATATTTTTCGCATTGCTCTATGTATATACCCAATCCGAACATCATCTGCAGCCAAAAAATTTGAAATATTTTTTGAACAAAGGACACCTAAATGCGGCCTTAAACCTGCACACGACTTACCAAATTCCTTTTGGATTTTGAACGGAACTTTCCCACCGGGCCAATGGAGCTCACGGGATTTGAGAGCATTTCGGGAAAGATTATCTGGAATTATGTCATTCAAAATTCCATCATCTTTTTTTCTGCATCCTGAATTTTCTGCATATTCTGTATTTTCTGCATCCTGAAACATAGGAATGGATAACCCCGCGTTACCAGCCAAGAGACTAGCTGTGATCACAAATATGAAGACTACCAAATTCATAACTCCCAACGTTCACAGAGGCAATTGCCGGACTACAATTCTTTTAAACTATTTCCCTCTTATATTCACACTTTTAGTATTGCTTATCAGTATCCTTCGCTTGTTTCATGGTGTCGTTGCGAACTCATATAACTGTTAAAAACAAATCAATAAATCAATAATAGGATGACTTGTCCTATACAGCTAGCTACAGGCTTGTCATATCTAACGTAAAATATTACCTATGTCAAATTTTATAGCTGTAATATATTTCGTTATTACTACTCTCCAAAATATTCTATTCCGCGCGTAGCAGGTGTACAAAAGTAGATGAAGTAATAAATTTTTTCTGACTAAGAACGAACTCCAAGTCGACTACATCCAGAGCGTGGACATATTTCTAGAAATCATGATTAAAAAGAAAGGGTCTTACATCTCTGCCTTTGCAGAGATTTGTATTGGAAGCATTATGGGTAATTTCTCAACTCGCATTGAATTAATTGAATTAAGGTGAACCAATTGAGCAAAGCGAATTTGAAACGAGAACTTTCATAAATAATTTATGCTAAAACTTTTTCGTTTGAAATACTAACAATGTTATTTATAAAATGATTATAAAGGTTGCGGAACTTTAAACATCTCTTAAACAGAAAAACGTTATACATAAAAATAATTTTAATTTATACAATGTTAATTAAAGCATTTTAAGCATTTGCTGTTTAAGAACTTCAATTTAAACATCGAAATATGTGTTTGAAGTCTTTGTAAAGTGACATTTCATAATTAAAATATTTTTGCGCTTCAGTAAATACACGAAAAGTTCTAAGATCAAAACCAAAACAATCAAGTTCAAAAACTTCAGTACTTTAACACCATTTCTAAATATTTAACAGAGCATATTTTTTGTAATTTAGTGCAGTGTTAGTTTATTTCTGAAGCTTTGTGGCACAAACCTTGTTTATATGACGCAGACAAAAAATTCATTTATTAATAAGAACCTAAACAGCTTTGTGTAAATCCTTAAACAAGTGTAAATAAACGACTGTTGCTTTTTATCTCGTTAGGAGATCGTTATATATTATTATATATATTATTTGCCTGATGTTGCAATATTTGTAATTCACTTTGCATGGTTTTAATCTAAGGATCCTATTGAAGACGTATAGATTCGCCTGAAGATTTGACACATTTCAGCTCCAAAAAATTGAGATAAAATGAAAGGTGCGTGCATTTTTGTATGATTATTTAAATTTGAATACTCAAATGTATTTACCACAGCACATGTGATCTGCAAGGACGATTGAAGATACTAAAATAAATCAGCGGAATCCAGCAATATACACATGATGGACGCAAAGGAATGGAACAAGATCAAATCAGTGTCGTTTTCCTAAATAATGCGTGTCATTCCTCATACGTAACCATCACTCTAGGAAAAAGTTATTACATTCCAAACACTACATAGTTGCATTCAAATATGGTGACTTTATAAGAAAGCAAGAACATACTGCGCTCGGTAATTATGGAGTGAATCTATGGAATGAATGGAGTGATTCAAAGGTTCTATCCCAAAAGCTTTATAAACTACCAATACTGACTATTTTCTTAAATACTCTCCTGTACCTTGGTTTTATTTTTATTATGCCAAAGGGGTTTGCCAATATTTTTGCATATTTAATTCATAAAGGTGTTAAGAATTTTAGGAAGGCGCGGCCGTTATCAGAAGAAACCAATAAATCAATAAAAAAATAACATATCGATTTGATTAAAATCGAAAAAGAAAGAAAAGCTGAATTTCACAATGAAATTGTTCATTTTTCTAAAGGTTAGTCAAAGAGTATTTTGGTAATTGAAAAACGTTAATACAATTTTTCTTTAATCAGAATTTAATCAATAATTGGTGATTTTTTGTTGTAATAATTGAAAATTCATATACAAAATTATGTATATAAGCTCACGTTAATGTGCTGAAATGGGTTGATTTTGCTTGTAAAAATAATTAAATATGCGATTTTCATGGCTCAATTCAAATGTAATATAATGCAAATACTGCTTTAGATTTTGGCCTGATAACGGGTATTACTGTAAGCTATTACGAGTTTTGGGGTAGTTACATCCTCAATTCCTCACTGGAATGCATTATGCTGCTCCATTCTGGAAATAACTTGAAAGCTCGCCATTAACATTTTTGGTTTAAATCACTTTCATAATTATAGACACTCTTATACTTGGAATGCTAATCGAACGGAGGGAAATTAATCGAACAAAGTGATAAGCATGTGAGCGAAAATGAATACCAGTCCACCGTAATTCTTACCCCTTCGTGGTAATAATACGGCAGGCACAAGACGGCCATTATAAGACGGTTATATATTTCACAAGTTCCAATATATTTTTCTAAACTTTATAAGGCACAAATAATCGGATATTATATAACAGAACAAATTTATCTTACTCTTGACGAATTTATTATACAATTTAATTTATTAGGTTGATTGGATCGAATTTACCATCGGCTCATACCGAAAATTGTAGGAATATTGTGACACGCAATAGTGTTAAATACTATAGGAATTTATACTAAAAAATTTTACAATTCGATTTATTGGCCGACTGTTATCAATAAGCAATAAAACATGTTTTCACCGCCTGTTTAGCTTTAAACACGTTGAGCAATAAACACAATCGTTTACACTGCTAAAAATGCCTTCTTTTACAAATTCATAATTTGTGATTATCACTCTGTGATTATCATTTAATGTGTAGGAAATGATTTTTATGAATGAAATTGACGGTATGAAGTTTACAAAAATGGTTGTTAACTTCACACTCCTGTCTAGTACTCGGTTGGTGTCTAGGATGAATTATTCTGTAATTGTATTTTTACAAACGCCATAATTTATTGACTAGCAAAACATTTTTGAATGATATCGGAAGCGAAGACAGAAATTTGTTGGTAGCTTAGGTTTCCGCCATTGTTTGCGAATTGTATTCTGTGTGATTTTGGATTTAGTACAAAAGGTAGCGTGGCACTGATCCCATTTATCTCATTCTTACCCATATTACAATCCCACCCAGTCTACGGTGACAATGAATGATCGTGCAAAACGTGATGTCGATATCTCCCTCCTTTCGACTGAAATGATGACTCCCACAGGCTCTCACAGACAGACACTCAGGCATACAGGCGGACATAGCTGAATTGACAGAGAAGATTATTCTGAGCACGAATATATATGTTTTCCTATACCTGCCACGCCACTTTTAATGCATTACAAACGGAAGAAGCTTGTGGTCTGGATTTTATGTTTAATATTTTAATACAAAGAAATTATTTTCGGTTATTTCATAAAATATAGTTCCAAATCCAATAAGATCATGCTCCATCATACCTCTCTTCTTACCGTTATTGTCGTTCCTGTCGTGTCTTGCGGTTATTTTATTGAATAATTTCAGAGAATTTTTATACGACTGTTGCAATGCAATGTAAATGCATTTGTTCGTCTTGTATGATTTTCACTCACAAACTCATTTGTGGTATTAACGGGTTTATTGAATTCACGCTTTGGAAATCTTTGGGCGTTTTCTATTAAATTTCAAGTGAGATTTCCTTTGTATTTTGGGAGTTATCATTCTTTGAAATTTTCCAGATTTAACGATGACAGTCTCTCAACTATAGAGGGAATCGCCTTTAGAATGTAAATATCTTCATAGATAAGCTATTGCTCCATCATGTCCACAAACATATTTCCATTTATCATTCAAGCAAATACATTCGTTAGACTTTGATGATTCTCAATAAAAGAACAAGATTCGGCGGCAATTTTGACTGATTGCTCGCTTTGGAAGTATTTGTATTTTCTATGAATCAACCACCCCCTCCTCTCCCCGTCTCATCTACAATCTTTCACGTTCTATGACTAAACTCGGTTTTGCGATATTTCCTACCGATTTCAGAAAAAAATTGAAATCACCCTGTATGACCATAAAGGTACACTATGTGCAAAATCATTTTTAGGATATTTCCTATCGATTTCTGCAAAAATTGTTTTTCATCCGCCTTTTCGTATTAGATTAATGAACAACCATATTTCAGACTTCATGGTCTGCTCGTTCACCAAACAAAAAGTTTTGCGTTAAATCTCTAAGAGGTAGAACACAATTGTTCATCTTACCTCATATTTACCACTCATATATTTTCCAACCCTTTATAACTTCTCAAGAGGTTCAGCGGTTGATTGAGTGAAAAATAGGGTTTGTGTCCATGAAACATTTCGCCAACAAAAATTTTGGCTAACTTTACAGTTCGGATGAAACGTTCCAACAAATAATAACTAAGCAGGACATAAGAAATTATATATAAAGACAGGTGAAGCCATAATGACAACATTAATCCGAGTTCTTCAACACAAACCTTAATTGCTACCAATTATTGATAGATTAGTACGCAGGCAACGTTGGACTGTTATAAGTGTCAGATATGTTGTAAATATCATCGTTTAACTCAGATCATATTTACCTTAAGAAAAGGTGTGGTAAGATTAGGGAGTAAGATGATCCAAACAATAGCTATACGACTATATTATAAGTATACCGGAATTATATTTATACCGGCTGATGGAAGGATAACTATAGCTACTGCTTTTTACTGTTTGGCGTCATCAGCAAATATAGCCCACTTGGTATATTATTTGGAGTGATGTGGGTTGCTGTGGGTTATACTCTAGGATAATTAGGCAATAAATTACTCTCACAGGAACACTTCGTGGAATGTGTAAAAGGCTTTGAGAAAGTTGTATTACCACAACGCTCCAACGCCGTTGGTGAGGATTGGAGTTCACTTTTCACAGGACATCTTATCAGCTCGGTTTTTCTTTCACCGGGTAAAATAAAATAACTTTACAATTTTCGAAGAAAGTACTCTTAAGAGTCTTCCCCATAACCCAATACTATAATAGAACCTAAAACAATTGGCAGGGATCAATATTGTCGTCGTTATTATAGGAAAGTCAGTATTCATATTGTCAAGGTTACTAATGAACCCTATGTTACCCTATCCATAATATGGTGGCAGATGTGTGAGAAAAGCTTTTCAACTACCGGCTTCCAATAGTGGAGAAAGTATTGACAACAACATTGTGACGGTAGCATCAATTGTAAAATATCGTTGTTTCGTGCACGAAGAATGTGGTTGTTTCGTGCTCAATGTAAGCAAGAGTTCCTAAGCTTACGACAACAACAGAGCTTACGAGAACAACTCCGTACACTCGAGTGATGAGCCCGAGGCGTTAGAAATTTGGTGTGATATCACGAATTTTTTTAGTATATTAATTTTTGTATTTTTATTTGAATTCATAACTTGTGATTGTTTTTCTACGACCAGGGCTTGGACAAGTGGATCATCCTGTTGGGTTAAGGGCTGCAAATTACGAATAGTCCTTTTCGGTGCTTCTCTCAACTCTCACGATATTGAACGTTGCAGTATTCCGCGTTGGTCCTCTTGCGTGCGTGAGAGGTGGTCGGAACATCTCCGTCCTCACTGGGAGTTGTCGATGGCGTACTGAGTGTAATGACTGAAAGTAATCTTCTTCTGAAAAATGATTAATATAAATCTATAAATAAAATCTACATTTAATAATTCCTCTGTGTGCTCTCCTCCACAATGTGCTTCAAATTGTGTGGTTTGAATCGCGCTGTCACCTGTCCGAATTTCTTCATTCACTTCCATGTTGATGGCGGGCCTCCCGATACTCCAATTTTTCCCCCTGAAACCTAGTAGCTAGATGACATATTACGTATTTTAGTACGAACCTCCTCAGCCTTGGATATGTATTCAGCAATCTTCTTCTGTATGTGGAAGTATCGTAGCGTACCACTACTTAGATTAAGAATTAATTTTTCCCACATCCCAATCAGGCAGGTTTCAGCCCTTTTTCAAGTTTCATCTACCTTTACGTGGTGTATCACATTCTTTTATCACATTCTGAATTACGATATTTCGATACGATATGGGAGTTTTTCAAACTATGAGAAACCTGGATTGTAAAAAAAGCGCGGGTTTTGACTTGCTTCCTCCAGTTTTTCTGAAATTTTGCGCTCCTTCGTTGCACTCCGCTCTATGTCTTATTTTTAATAAGTCTTTGGCGGTGGGCGAGTTTCTTGATGAGTGGAAGATTGCCAGTATTTCACCTATACTTAAGTCTGGGCCTAAACATTTAGTGATAAATTATAGGCCTATTGTAAAGCTTTCGGTAATTCCTAAACTTTTTGATAAAATTGTTAGCAAGTTGTTGTTTGTAGAAGTAAAAAATATAATCTCCGACCATCAGCACGGGTTTTTTCCTGGGAGATCTACGATTACAAATCTTGCTATGTTTTCACATTTTTGCTTAAATGCTTTAGAAAGTGGGTCCCAAGTTGATGTATTATACACCGACCTCTCGAAAGCATTTGATAGTATTCAGCACAATTTATTAACTCATAAGCTTATGAAATTAGGGTTTCAATCCAGATTATTGGATTGGCTTTATTCTTATTTATCTAACAGAGTTTTATATGTTAATATTGATGGAGACCTATCATCTCCGATCGAGGTTAATTCAGGTGTACCACAGGGCAGTCACTTGGGACCCCTACTTTTTATTTTGTTTATTAATGATTTGCCGAATTTATTGGTTTCTTGTAGAAGTCTGCTGTATGCAGACGATCTTAAAATTTTTATTATAATAAAGACTTTAAATGACTGCTTAAAGTTTCAAAGAGACATTGATTCTCTTATTCACTGGTGCAAACTTAACCGGTTAACGTTAAATTTTTCGAAGTGCAAAATCTTATCTTACTCTAGAAGACTCAATTCTATGGAATTTAGTTATACTTATGTTACTGGTGTCAGTTTCTTGAGAGTCAGCCAATGTAAAGATCTTGGTATATATTTCGATGATAATTGCTCATTTAATCTTCATATTGACTACATGATTTCAAAAGCGAATTCAATGCTGGGTTTCTTAAAGCGCAATGTGAAAGATTTCACCGACCATTTTACATGTAGGACACTATTTGTTAGTTTGGTGAGATCCATATTAGAATATGGAAGTTTAATTTGGGACCCTTTTCATTCAAATTCAATCACCCGTATCGAAAAAGTCCAGAAGCGTTTTACAAGATTTGCTCTTAAGCGCCTTTATTCTTGGGAAAATATGCCCAATTATGAGGTAAGATGTAATTTACTTGGCCTTCACAGTCTTGCTCATAGGAGAAAACTAGCCAATATTTTGTTTATTAAGGACATTATTGACGGCAGAATAAATTCCCCGGAATTGTTGTCGCTTATTTCGTTTCTCGTTCCGTCTCGTCGATTGAGAGGCAATAACTTATTTTTCATACAATTCCATTGAACAAATTATGGCCTGAATGAGCCCATTTCCAGATGTTTAAGTCAGTGTAATAATCTAGCAGAGCTAATTGATTTAAGCTTAGGAAGGAGTAGATTTAAGTTGCTACTGGAAAACATTATTATGAATTCCTAAATTTTTGTAAATTTATTGATTATTTTGTCACAAATTTTGCAAAATATTGTTATACGTTTATTGTAATTCTTCGTATTTAAGTTCTAATCTGTAAGGGTTTACTCCCGGTAGATTTAATAAACTGAACTGAACTATTTCCATTATTACTTATCTTTGTTTAGCTTTGCAAATTTTCTTCCATTGTTTCTTTTTACCATTGCATATTGTTCGAAAAGAATATATGTGTTTTGTTTATATTATTTTTTTCTTACTTTACAGAAATTGACTCCGTGATACACTTTTTCCAGTTTGACACGTTAATCAAATCAAATTAATTTTTAAACACGTCGTTAAATATTTTTAGCTTGTATAGCTAAACATGAAGTCAATATATGTCTAGGCAGTTAAACATGTTTTGCCGCGTTATAATAACGTTTATATAATAGCCGATGCTATAAGATCGTTCAGCAAAATCATTGACAAAGAAATAACTTCTGCGCCTATATCACTCTACTTATAATTTTAAATAGAGGGATGGAGGTTATGCAATGGGTACTCTTTATAAAACAACATACATCGAATTTGTATTTGTCACGGCTGTCAAAATTGTATTGATTGCTTTACAAAGTTTACCTCACAAAGTATATCAGAAAAATAGTCCAATTTTAAACCCGATTTATGGGAAGACAATAAAAGGTTTTTGTTAGTTTTAGAATTATTCAAAGGTTTTGCAGTAAAAATATTTTCTGAATTTACTTATTTATTTCACACCTTTTTTGACGTTTTTGCTACACATTTGCTACACAATTACTTTGATAAATAACAAATTCAAAAATCAACTATTTGCTGCCTGGAGTTGGTAGGATTATGTACCAGTGTATTGTAAAACTCTATTCATCCACAACATTTGTACAATTTATTAAGTTTTGCAATATCTAGTCTGCTGAGACCTACCCTTTGGCCAAATACGAGGACGGGACCGGGATCTACAATTGGCTGGATTGTCAAATTTCCATTCTTCGTATAGGCGTCCAGTGGATAGTGCATCACGCTATTGAAGTCATATGGAAGGCCAAGATCCGTGATATCAGCTGGATCATATTTTTCAAATTCCATAAAGTCATCCTCTCTAATATTTTCATATAAAATTTTAACATATTTATCCCGATCCGGAACTAAATGTTGATGAACAAATCCTAAAACATGCATGAATTCATGTATAATTGTTCCTATCTGAAAACATCCAGTATCCAGTTCATCCAATGCCAAGGAAATATATCGACTAGTATCCTTTGCGTACCCAATACTAGCTTCACAAGCATTTGGGCTCACTTTAATACTAAGGAATGTGGTTGCGTTCCTTGGTGCATCCATAAACTTTATACATGAGACTCTAGATATTTCATGCATAGCTCTATGTATATATCCAACATGTGTATCATCTGTAGTCAACAAATTTAGAAACCTTCTTGAAAAAAGAACACCTAAATATGAGGCATGCAAACAACTTACCAAATTGCTTATCGATTTTGAAGAGAACTTTCCCATCGGGCCAAAGGACCGTATGATTCTTAAGAGCATTTCGAGAAAGATAATCTGGAATTATATCATCCAAAACTTTATCATCAGTATTTTCTGCATCCTGAAATTTAGAAAGGACGGGTGATCCCGAGCTACCAGCCGTGAGACTAGCTGTGATCACAAATACGAAGACTAACAGATCCATAACTCCCAACGTTTGCAGAAGCAACTGCCGGACTACAATTTTTTTAAAATAATCTTCCTCTTATATACACACTTTTATTATTGCTTATCAATATCCCTCGTTTGTTTCGTGGTATCGTTGCGAACTCATATAACTGTTAAAAACAAATCAATAAATCAATAATAGGATGACTTGTCCTATACAGCTAGCTACAGGCTTGTCATATCTAACGTAAAATATTACCTATGTCAAATTTTATAGCTGTAATATATTTCGTTATTACTACTCTCCAAAATATTCTGTTCCGCGCGTAGCAGGTGTACAAAAGTAGATGTAGTAATAAATTTTTTCTGACTAAGTACGAACTCCAAGTCGACTACATCCAGAGCGTGGACTTATTACTAGAAATCATGATTAAAAAGAAAGGGTCTTACATCTCTGCCTTTGCAGGCTTATTTGTATTGGAAGCATTATGGGTAATTTTTCAACTCGCATTGAATTAATTGAATTAAGGCGAATCAATTTAGTTAAGCGAATTTGAAACGAGAACTTTCATAAATAATTTATGCTAAAAACTTTTTCGTTTGAAATACTAACAATGTTATTTATAAAATGATTATAAAGGTTGCGGAACTTTAAACACCTCTTAAACAGAAAAACGTTATACATAAAAATAATTTTAATTTATACAATGTTAATTAAAGCATTTTAAGCATTTGCTGTTTAAGAACATTAATTTAAACATCGAAATATGTGTTTGAAGTCTTTGTAAAGTGACATTTCATAATTAAAATATTTTTGCGCTTCAGTAAATACACGAAAAGTTCTAAGATCAAAACCAAAACAATCAAGTTCAAAAACTTCAGTACTTTAACACCATTTCTAAATATTTAACAGAGCATATTTTTTGTAATTTAGTGCAGTGTTAGTTTATTTCTGAAGCTTTGTGGCACAAACCTTGTTTATATGACGCAGACAAAAAATTCATTTATTAATAAGAACCTAAACAGCTTTGTGTAAATCCTTAAACAAGTGTAAATAAACGACTGTTGCTTTTTATCTCGTTAGGAGATCGTTATATATTATTATATATATTATTTGCCTGATGTTGCAATATTTGTAATTCACTTTGCATGGTTTTAATCTAAGGATCCTATTGAAGACGTATAGATTCGCCTGAAGATTTGACACATTTCAGCTCCAAAAAATTGAGATAAAATGAAAGGTGCGTGCATTTTTGTATGATTATTTAAATTTGAATACTCAAATGTATTTACCACAGCGCATGTGGTTGGCAAGGATGATTGAAGATAATAAAATAAATCTGCAGAAGCAAGCAATATACATGTGATGGATGCAAAGGAATGGAACAAGATCAAATCAGTGTCGTATTCCTAATTATTGCGTTCATTCGTCAAACGTAACCATTCACTTAAGGAAAATGTGATTACATTCCAAACACTACATAGTTGCATTAAAAGGGTGACTTTTTAAGAAGGCAAGAACATACTGCGCTCTGTAATTATGGAGTGAAGCTGATTTAAAGGTTCTATCCCAAAAGCTTTATAAACTACCAATGCTGACTATTTTCTTAAATACTCTTTTGGGCTTTGGTTTTATTCCTATTATGCCAAAGGAATTTGCCAATATTTTTGCATTTTTAATTCATAAAGGTGTTAAGAATTTTAGGAAGGCGGGGCCGTTATCAGAAGAAACCAATAAATCAATAAAAAATAACTTATATCGATTTGATAGATACATACAAACAATTGAATTAACAAATAGAAAGAAAAGCTGAATTTCATAATGAAATTGTTCATTGTTCTAAAGGTTAGTCAAAGAGTGTTCTGGTAATTGAAAAACGTTGATACAATTTTTCTTTAATCAGAATTTAATCAATAATTGGTGATTTTTTGTTGTAATAATTGAAAATTCATATACAAAATTATGTATATAAGCTCACGTTAATGTGCCGGAATGGTTTGATTTTGCTTGTGAAAATAATTAAATATGCGATTTTCATGGTTCAATTGAAATGTAATATAACGCAAACACTGCTTTAGATCTTGGCCTCATAACGGGCATCACTGTAAGATATTACGAGTTTTGTTGCTCCATTCTGGAAATAACTGGAAAACTCACTGTGAAAATTTTTGGTATAAACCTCTTTCATAATTATACGCACTGTTATACTTAGGATGTCAATCAAACGGAGGGAAATTAATCGAACAAAGTGATAAGCATGTGAGAGAAAATTAATAGCAGTCCACCGTAATCCTCACCCCTTCGTCTTATACGGCTATTATAAGACAGTTATATATATCACAAGTTCCAATAAATGTTTCTAAACTGTATAAGACACAAATAACCAGATATTATATAACAGAAAAAAATTTATCTTACTCTTGACGAATTTATTATACAATTTAATTTATTAGGTTGATTGGATCGAATTTTCCATCGGTTCATACCGAAAACTGTAGGAATATTGTGACACACATTAGTGCCAAAAACTATAGGAATTTATATTAAAAAATTCTACAATTCGATTTATTGGACGACTGTTATCAATAAGCAATAAAACATGTTTTCACCGTCTGTTTAGCTTTAAACACGATGAGCAATAAACACAATCGTTTACACTGCTAAACATTTTTTCTTTTACCAATTCATAATTTGTGATTATCACTCTGTGATTATAATTTAATGTGTAGGAAATGATTTGTACGAATGAAATTGACGGCATGAAGTTTACAAAAATGGTTGTTAACTTCACACTCCTGTCTAGTACTTGGTTGGTGTCTAGGATGAATTATCCTGTAATTGTATTTTTATAAACGCAATAATTTATTTACTAGCAAACCATTTTTGAATGATATCGGAAGCGAAGGCAGGGATTTGTTGGTAGTTTAGGATTCCACCATCCTTTGCGAATTTACCACCCCCCCCCCGAAAACCAAAGAAGAATTAAACTTTCCCAGGAACTGTATTTTTAGAAAAGTTACTTGAGTGAAATTTGAATTCTTCAAAAATTTCGAAAAAAGCTTTATTACTATGAGACCATGATAAAACGAAACTCGAAAACAATCCTGAATATTTATCAAGACTATAAATCAGAAAGATATTTTCATTTTGGGTGCGAAATGACCGAGGACATTTTCCCTAAAGGGCCCAACGAAAATTTCTGTTGACCGAGATCGATTGGGTTATTGACCTGGGACTGCCTTTGTATTCTGTGTGATTTTGGATTTTGTAAAAAAGGTATCGTGGCACTGATCCCATTTATCTCATTCTTACCCATATTACAATCCCACCCAGTCCACGGTGACAATGAATGCTCGTGCAAAACTTGATGTCGATATCTCTCTCCATTCGACTGAAATGATGACTCCCACAGGCTCTCACAGACAGACACTCAGGCATACAGGCGGACATAGCTGAATTGAGAGAGAAAATTATTCTGAGCACGAATATATATATATTTTCCTATACCTGCCACGCCACTTTTAATGCATTACAAACGGAAGAAGCTTGTAGTCTAGATTTTATGTTTAATATTTTAATACAAAGAAATTATTTTCGGTTATTTCATAAAATATAGTTCCAAATCCAATAAGATCATGCTCCCTCATACCTCTCTCCTTGCCATTATTGTCGTTCCTGTCGTGTCTTGCGGTTATTTTATTGGATAATTTCAGAGAATTTTTATACAACTGTTGCAATGCAATGTAAATGCATTTGTTCGTCTTGTATGATTTTCACTCACAAACTCATTTGTGGTATTAACGGGTTTATTGAATTCACGCTTTGGAAATCTTTGGGCGTTTTCTATTAAATTTCAAGTGAGATTTCCTTTGTATTTTGGGAGTTATCATTCTTTGAAATTTTCCAGATTTAACGATGACAGTCTCTGAACTATAGAGGGAATCGCCTTCAGAATGTAAATATATCCATAGATTGTCCCAAGCTATTGCTCCATCATGTCCACAAACTCATTTACATTTATCATTCAAGCATATACATTCGTTAGACTTGGATGATTCTCAATAAAAGAACAAGATTCGGCGGTAAATTTGACTGATTGCTCGCTTTGGAAATATTTGTATTTTCTATGAATCAACCACCCCTCCTCCCCCACCCCATCTAACATTTACCGCGCTCTATGACCAAACACGGTTTTGCGATATTTCCTACCGATTTCAGAAAAAAATTGAAGTCACCCTGTATGACCACAAAGGTACACTATGTGGAAAATCATTTCTAGGATATTTCCTATCGATGTCTGCAAAAATTGTTTTTTATCCGGCTTTTCGCATTAGATTAATTAACAACCATATTTCAGACTTAAATGGACGGCTCGTTCACCAAACAAAAAGTTTTGCGGTAAATCTCTAAGAGGTAAAACACAATTGTTCATTTTGCCTCATATTTACCACTCATATATTTTCCAACCCTTTATAACTGCTCAAGAGGTTCAGCGGTTGATTGAGTGAAAAAATAGGGTTTGTGTCCATGAAACATTTCGCCAACAAAAATTTTGGCTAACTTCACAGTTCGGATGAAATGTTCCAACAAATAATAACTAAGCAGGACATAAGAAATTATATATAAAGACAGGTGAAGCCATAATGACAACATTAATCCGAGTTCTTCAACACAAACTTTAATTGCTACCAAGTATTGATAGATTAATACGCAGGCAACGTTGGACTGTTATAAGTGTCGGATATGTTGTAAATATCATCGTTTAACTCAGATCATATTTACCTTAAGAAAAGGTGTGGTAAGATTTGGGAGTAAGATGATCCAAACAATAGCTATACGACTATATTATAAGTATACCGGAATTATATTTATACCGGCTGATGAAAGGGTAGCCATTGCGTTTTACTGTTTGGTGTCATCAGCAAATATAGCCCACTTGGTATATTATTTGGAGTGATGTGGGTTGCTGTGGGTTATACTCTAGGATAATCAGGCAATAAATTACTCTCACAGGAACACTTCGTGGAATGTGTAAAAGGCTTTAAGAAAGTTGGATTCCCACAACGCTCCAATGCCGTTGGTGAGGATTGAAGCTCACTTTTCACAGGACATCTTATCAGCTCGGTTTTTCTTTCACCGCGTAAAATAAAATAACTTTCCAATTTTCGAAGGAAGTACTCTTAAGAGTCTTCCCCATAACCCAATACTATAATAGAACCTAAAACAATTGGCAGGGATCAATATTGTCGTCGTTATTATAGGAGACCCAGTATTCATATTGTCAAGGTTACTAGTGAAACGCTATCCATAATATGGTGGCAGATGCGTGAGGAAAGCTTTTCAACTACCGGCTTCCAATAGTGGAGAAAGTATTGACAACAACATTGTGACGGTAGCATCAATTGTAAAATATCGTTGTTTCGTGCACGAAGAATGTCGTTGTTTCGTGCTCAATGTAAGCAAGAGTTCCTAAGCTTACGACAACAACAGAGCTTACGAGAACAACTCCGTACACTCGAGTGATGAGCCCGAGGCGTTAGAAATTTGGTGTGATATCACGAATTTTTTTAGTATATTTATTTTTGTATTTTTATTTGAATTCATAACTTGTGATTGTTTTTCTGCTTTACTACGACCAGGGCTTGGACAAGGGGATCATCCTGTTGGGTTAAGGCCTGCAAATTACGAATAGTCCTTTTCGGTGCTTCTCTCAACTCTCACGATATTGAACGTTGCAGTATTCCGCGTTGGTCCTCTTGCGTGCGTGAGAGGTGGTCGGAATATCTGCGTCCTTACTGGGAGTTGTCGATGGCGTACTGAGTGTAATGACTGAAAGTAATCTTCTTCTGAAAAATGATTAATATAAATCTATAAATAAAATCTACATTTAATGATTCCTCTGTGTGCTCTCCTCCACAATGTGCTTCAAATTGTGTGGTTTGAATCGCGCTGTCACCTGTCCGAATTTCTTCATTCACTTCCATGTTGATGGCGGCCCTCCCGATACTCCAATTTTTCCCCCTGAAACCTAGTAGTTAAATGACATATTACGTATTTTAGTACGAACCTCCTCAGCCTTGGATATGTATTCAGCAATCTTCTTCTGTATGTGAAAGTATCGTAGCGTACCACTACTTAGATTAAGAACTCATTTTTTCCACATCCCAATCAGGCAGGTTTCAGCCTTTTTTCAACTTTCATCTACCTTTACGTGGTGTATCACATTCTTTTATCACATTCTGAATTACGATATTTTCATTATTACTTATCTTTGTTTAACTTTGCAAATTTTCTTCCTTTGTTTCTTTTTACCATTGCATATTGTTCGAAAAGAATATATGTGTTTTGTTTATATAATTTTTTTTACTTTACAGAAATTGACTCCGTGATACAGTTTTTCCAGTTTGACACGTTAATCAAATCAAATTAATTTTTAAACACGTCGTTAAATATTTTCAGCTTGTATAGCTAAACATGAAGTCAATACATGTCTAGGCAGTTAAACATGTTTTGCCGCGTTATAATAGGCATTTATATAATAGCCGATGCTATAAGATCGTTCAGCAAAATCATTGACAAAGAAATAACTTCTGCGCCTATATCACTCTACCTATAATTTTAAATAGAGGGATGGAGATTATGGAATGGGTACTCTTTATAAAACAACATACATCGAATTTGTATTTGTTACGGCTCTCCAAATTGTATTGATTGCTTTACAAAGTTTACCTTACAAAGATATCAGAAAAATAGTCCAATTTTATTATACGTTTTTAATTATTTTCGAGGTGAGAAATAAGTTTATTTCAGCTTAGATTAAACTTCTAGACTAGATTTATGGGAAGACATTAATAGGTTTTTATTAATTTTAAAATTATTGAAGTTTGCAAGGTTTTGCGGTAAAAATATTTTCTGAATTTACTTATTTATTTCACACCTTTTTTGACATATTTTGCTACACATTTGCTACACCATTACTTAGATAAACAACAAATTCAAAAATCAACTATTTGCTGCTTGGCGTTGGTAGGATTATGTACAAGTGTATTGTAAAATTCTAGTATTCATGGACAACATCTGTACAATTTATTCAGTTTTTCAATATCTAGTGTGCTGAGACCTTCCCTTTGACCAATGACGAGGACGGGACCTGGATCTACAATTGGCTGGATTGTTAAATTACCATTCTTCGTATAGGCGTCCAATGGATAGTGCATCACGCTACCGAAGTCATAGGGAAGGCCAAAATCCGTGACATGAGCTGGTTCAAACATTTGAAATTTCGGAATGGCGTTCTCCTCAATATTTTCACGTACAATTTTAACATATTTATCCCGATTCGGAGCGTTATGTGGATGAAAAAATCCTAAAATATGCATTAATTCATGTATAATTGTTCCTATCTTAAAACATCCAGTATCCAGTTCATCCAATGCCAAGAAAATATATCGACTAATACCCTTTGAGTACCCGATATTAGATCGACAACCCTTTGGACTCACTTTAATACCAAGGAATTGGGTTGCATTCTTTGGTGCATCCATAAACCTTACGCACGAGACACTAGATATTTTTCGCATTGCTCTATGTATATACCCAATCCGAACATCATCTGCAGCCAAAAAATTTGAAATATTTTTTGAACATAGGACACCTAAACCTGCACACGACTTACCAAATCCCTTTTGGATTTTGAACGGAACTTTCCCACCGGGCCAATGGAACTCACGGAGTTTAATAGCATTTCGGGAAAGATTATCTGGAATTATATCATCCAAAATTCTATCATCTTTTTTTCTATATCCTGAATTTTCTGCATATTCTGTATTTTCTGCATCCTGAAACATAGAAGGAATGGATGACCCCGCGTTACCAGCCAAGAAACTAGCTGTGATCACAAATATGAAGACTACCAAATTCATAACTTCCAACGTTCACAGAGGCAATTGCCGGACTACAATTCTTTTAAACTATTTCCCTCTTATATTCACACTTCCATTATTGCTTATCAGTATCCCTCGCTTGTTTCGTGGTGGCGTTGCAAACTCATACAACTGTTAAAAACAAATCAATAAATCAATAATAGGATGACTTGTCCTATACAGCTAGCTACAGGATTGTCATATATATAAAGTGAAATATTACCTATGTCAAATTTTATAGCTGTAATATATTTCGTTATTACTGCTCTCCAAGATAGCGTAGCAGGTGTACAAAAGTGCAGGTGTACAAAAGTAGATATAGTGATAAATTTTTTCTGACTAAGAACGAACTCCAAGTCGACTACATCCAGAGCGTATTATTATTATAGTATAGTATAGTATAGTATAGTAGTATAGTATAGTAGTAAGTATATATTATATTATATACTTATTTGTAGAAATCATGATTAAGAAAGAAAGATCTCTGCCTCTGCCTAAGTTTTAGATCTCTGCCTTTTCAGGCTTATTTGTATTGGAAGCATTATGGGTAATTTCTCAACTCGCAGTGAATTAATTGAATTAAGGTGAACCAATTGAGCAAAGCGAATTTGAAACGAGAATTTTCATAAATAATTTATGGTAAAAACTTTTTCGTTTGAAATGCTAACAATGTTATTTATAAAATGATTATAAAGGCTGCGTAACTTTAAACATCTCTTAAACAGAAAAACGTTATTCATAAAAATAATTTTAATTTATACAATGTTAATTAAAGCATTTTAAGCATGTGCTGTTTAAGAACTTTAATTTAAACATCAAAATATGTGTTTAAAGTCTTTGTAAAGTGACATTACATAATTAAAATATTTTTGCGCTTCAGTAAATACAAGAAAAGTTCTAAGATCAAAACCAAAACAACCAAGTTCAAAAACTTCAATACTTTAACACCATTTCTAAATATTTAACAGAGCATATTTTTTGTAATTTAGTGCAGTGTTTAGTGCTTTGTGGCACAAACCTTGTTTAAATGCCGCAGACAAAAAATTCATTTATTAATAAGAACCTAAACAGCTTTGTGTAAATCCTTAAACAAATGTAAATAAACGACTGTTGGTCGACCGTTTAACAAAGTGTAATAAATAAGCCTGGAAATCACTAAATATTTCTCAAGCTCTTTTAATTTTAATTGTTTTTTGGATTTGCCTTTTCCTTGTCCAATGATTTTGTCTAATTTCAATACAAATAGAATAATTTTGCGACCAGCTTCGACCATTGAACGGCCTAGAGATAAGTTACTGGGAGGTCAGTGGTTATTTCTGACAGGGCGGCTATGGCGCCTAGGATAATTTCAGCTCGTATGTGCGTATGTTTGTTTGTGTGTACAAGTGCATCTGCAACTTATTTCTCCCGTAACCTTTTTATTATTAAAATGCATATAATACATTGTTTTTTATCTCCTTCGGACCAAGCCGTGTGTCTCTCATATATTATTTGCCTGATGTTGCAATATTTGTAATTCACTTTGCATGGTGGTAATCTTAGGGTTCTGTTGAGGATGTATAAATTCGCCTGAAGATTTGACACATTTTAGCTCCAAAAAATTGTGATAAATTGCAAGGTGTGTGCATTTTTGTATGATTATTTAATTTTGAGTACTCATATGTATTTACCACAGCGCATATGGTCGGCAATGACGATTGAAGATACTAAAATAAATCAGCGGAATCCAGCAATATACATGTGATGGACGCAAAGGAATGGAGCAAGATCAAATCAGTGTCGCTTTCCTAAATAATGCGTGTCATTCCTCAAACGTAACCATCAATCCAGGAAAGAGTGATTACATTCCAAACACTACATAGTTGCATTCAAATAGGGTGACTTTGTAAATAGGCAAGAACATACTGCGCTCTGTAATTATGGAGTGAAGCTGATTTAAAGGTTCTACCCCAAAAGCTTTATAAACTACCAATACTGACTATTTTCTTAAATACTCTCCTGTACTTTGGTTTTATTCTTATTATGCCAAAGGGGTTTGCCAATATTTTTGCATATTTAATTCATAAAGGTGTTAAGAATTTTAGGAAGGCGCGGCCGTTATCAGAAGAAACCAATAAATCAATAAAAAATAACATCGATTTGATTGAAAGGTACCAACAATTGAATTAACAAATAGAAAGAAAAGCTGAATTTCATAATGACATTGTTCAGTGTTCTAAAGGTTAGTTAAGGAGTATTTTGGTAACTGAAAAGCGTCAATACAATTTTTCTTTAATCAGAATTTAATTACTAATTAGCAGATTTTTTGTTGTAGTAATTGAAAATTCATTTACAAAATTATGTATATAAGCCACCGTTAATGTTACCGTTAATGTTACCGTTAATGTGCCGGAATGGGTTGATTTTGCTTGTAAAAATAATTAAATATGCGATTTTCATGGCTCAATTCAAATGTAATATAATGCAAATACTGCTTTAGATTTTGGCCTGATAACGGGAACCACTGTAAGCTATTACGAGTTTTGGGGTAGTTACATCCTCAATTCCTCACTGGAATGCATTATGCCATTCTGGAAATAACTGGAAAGCTCGCAATGAACATTTTTGGTTTAAACCACTTTCATAATTATAGGCACTCTTATACTTAGGATGCTAATCGAACGGAGGGAAATTAATCGAACAAAGTGATAAGCATGTGAGCGAATATGAATACCAGACCACCCTAATTCTTACCCCTTCGTGGTAATAATACGGCAGGCACAAGACGGCCATTATAAGAAGGTTATATATTTCACAAGTTCTACTATATTTTTCTAAACTTTATAAGGCACAAATAATCAGATATTATATAACAGAACAAATTTATCTTACTCTTGACGAATTTATTATACAATTTAATTTATTAGGTTGATTGGATCGAATTTTCCATCGGTTCATACCGATCAATAAGCTATAAAACATGTTTACACCGCCTGTTTAGCTTTAAACACGATGAGCAATAAACACAATCGTTTCCACTGCTAAAAATGTTTTCTTTTAACAATTCATAATTTGTGATTATCACTCTGTGATTATCATTTAATTGTGTAGGAAATGATTTGTATGAATGAAATTGACGGCATGAAGTTTAAAAAAATGGTTGTAACTTCACACTCCTGTTTAGTACTCGGTTGGTGTCTAGGATGAATTATTCTGTAATTGTATTCCTACAAACGCCATAGTTTATTTACTAGCAAAACATTTTTGAATGATATCGGAAGCGAAGACAGAGATTTGTTGGTAGTTTAGGATTCCACCATCGTTTGCGAATTTCCCCCCCAGAAAAACAAAGAAAAATTAAACTTTCCCAGGAACTGTATTTTAAGAAAGTTACTTGAGTGAAATTTGCATTCTTCAAAAATCTCGAAGAAAGCTTTATTACTATGTATGTACTATTCTTTATTACTATGAGACCATGATAAAACGAAACTCGAAAACAATCCTGAATATTTATCAAGACTATAAATCAGAAAGATATTTTCATTTTGGGTGCGAAATGACCGAGGACATTTTCCCTAAAGGGCCCAACGAAAATTTCTGTTGACCGAGATCGATTGGGTTATTGACCTGGGACTGCCTTTGTATTCTGTGTGATTTTGGATTTTGTATAAAAGGTAGCGTGGCACTGATAATTTATCTCATTCTTACCCATATTACAATCCCACCCAGTCTACGGTGACAATAAATGATCGTGCAAAACTTGATGTCGATATCTCCCTCCTTTCGACTGAAATGATGACTCCCACAGGCTCTCGCAGACAGACACTCAGGCATACAGGCGGACATAGCTGAATTGACAGAGAAGATTATTCTGAGCACGAATATATATGTTTTCCTATACCTGCCACGCCACTTTTAATGCATTACAAACGGAAGAAGTTTGTGGTCTGGATTTTATGTATAATATTTTAATACAAAGAAATTATTTTCGCTTATTTCATAATATATAGTTCCAAATCCAGTAAGATCCTTCCCCTCATTCTTCTCTCCTTGCCGTTATTGTCGTTCCTGTCGTGTCTTGCGATTATTTTATTGGAGAATTTCAGAGAATTTTTATACAACTGTTACAATGCAATGTAAATGCATTTGTTCGTCTTGTATGATTTTCACTCACAAACTCATTTGTGGTATTAACGGGTTTATTGAATTCACGCTTTGGAAATATTTGGGCGTTTTCTATTAAATTTCAAGTGAGATTTCCTTTGAATTTTGGGAGTTATCATTCTTTGAAATTTTCCAGATTTAACGATGACAGTTTCTGAACTATAGAGGGAATCGCCTTCAGAATGTAAATATCTTCACAGATTGTCACAAGCTATTGCTCCATCATGTCCACAAACCCATTTCCATTTATCATTCAAGCAAATACATTCGTTAGACTTGGATGATTCTCAATAAAAGAACAAGATTCGGCGGTAAATTTGACTGATTGCTCGCTTTGGAAATATTTGTATTTTCTATGAATCAACCACCCCCTCCTCTCCCCGCCTCATCTACCATCTTTCACGCTCTATGACTAAACTCGGTTTTGCGATATTTCGTACCGATTTCTACTGTATTTCTACTGTACTGTATGACCACAAAGGTACACTATGTGCAAAATAATTTTTAGGATATTTTCTATAGATTTTTGCAAAAATTGTTTGTTATCCGTCTTTTCGTATTAGATTAATTAACAACCATATTTCAGACTTCATGGACTGCTCGTTCACCAAACAAAAATTTTCTGTTAAATCTCTAAGAGGTGAAACACGATTGTTCATTTTACCTCATATTTACAATTGTTCCTTATATTTACAATTCACAATTGTTCGCTTTACCTCATATTTACCACTCATATATTTTCCAACCCTTTATAACTGCTCAAGAGGTTCAGCCGTTGATTGAGTGAAAAAATAGGGTTTGTGTCCATAAAACATTTCGCCAACATAAATTTTGGCCAACTTTACAGTTCGGATGAAATGTTCCAACAAATAATAACTAAGCAGGATATAAGAAATTATATTTAAGGACAGGTGAAGCCATAATGACAACATTAATCCGAGTTCTTCAAGACAACCTTTTATTGTAACCAAGTATTGGTAGATTAGTACGCAGGCAACGTTGGACTGTTATAAGTGTCAGATATGTTGTAAATATCATCGTTTAACACAGATCATATTTACCTTAAGAAAAAGTATGGTAAGATTAGGTAGTAAGATGCTCCAAACAATAGCTATATGACTATATTATAATATAGTCTACCGGAATTATATTTATACCGGCTGATGAAAGGGTAGCTATTGCTTTTTACTGTTTGGTGTCATCAGCAAATATAGCCCACTTGGTATATTATTTGGAGTGATGTGGGTTGCTGTGGGTTATACTCTAGGATAATTAGGCAATAAATTACTTTCACAGGAACACTTCGTGGAATGTGTAAAAGGCTTTGAGAATGTTGGATTCCCACAACGCTCCAATGCCGTTGGTGAGGATTGAAGCTCACTTTTCACAGGACATCTTATCAGCTCGGTTTTTCTTTCACCGCGTAAAATAAAATAACTTTCCAATTTTCGAAGGAAGTACTCTTAAGAGTCTTCCCCATAACCCAATACTATAATAGAACCTAAAACAATTGGCAGGGATCAATATTGTCGTCGTTATTATAGGAGACCCAGTATTCATATTGTCAAGGTTACTAGTGAAACGCTATCCATAATATGGTGGCAGATGCGTGAGGAAAGCTTTTCAACTACCGGCTTCCAATAGTGGAGAAAGTATTGACAACAACATTGTGACGGTAGCATCAATTGTAAAATATCGTTGTTTCGTGCACGAAGAATGTCGTTGTTTCGTGCTCAATGTAAGCAAGGGTTCCTAAGCTTACGACAACAACAGAGCTTACGAGAAAAACTCTGTACACTCGAATGATGAGCCCGAGGCGTTAGAAATTTGGTGTGATATCACGAATTTTTTTAGTATATTTATTTTTGTATTTTTATTTGAATTCATAACTTGTGATTGTTTTTCTGCTTTTATACGACCAGGGCCTGGACAAGGGGATCATCCTGTTGGGTTAAGGCCTGCAAATTACGAATAGTCCTTTTCGGTGCTTCTCTCAACTCTCACGATATTGAACGTTGCAGAATTCCGCGTTGGTCCTCTTGCGTGCGTGAGAGATGGTCGGAACATCTGCGTCCTCACTGGGAGTTGTCGATGGCGTACTGAGTGTAATGACTGAAGGTAATCTTCTTCTGAAAAATGATTAATATAAATCTATAAATAAAATCTACATTTAATGATTCCTCTGTGTGCTCTCCTCCACAATGTGCTTCAAATTGTGTGGTTTGAATCGCGCTGTCATCTGTCCGAATTTCTTCATTCACTTCCATGTTGATGGCGGCCCTCCCGATACTCCAATTTTTCCCCCCGCAACCTAGTAGTTAAATGACATATTACGTATTTTAGTACGAACCTCCTCAGCCTTGGATATGTATTCAGCAATCTTCTTCTGTATGTGAAAGTATCGTAGCGTACCACTACTTAGATTAAGAACTCATTTTTGCCACATCCCAATCAGGCAGGTTTCAGCCTTTTTTCAACTTTCATCTACCTTTACGTGGTGTATCACATTCTTTTATCACATTCTGAATTACGATATTTTCATTATTACTTATCTTTGTTTAGCTTTGCACATTTTCTTCCTTTGTTTCTTTTTACCATTGCATATTGTTCGAAAAGAATATATGTGTTTTGTTTATATAATTTTTTTTTACTTTACAGAAATTGACTCCGTGATACAGTTTTTCCAGTTTGACACGTTAATCAAATCAAATTAATTTTTAAACACGTCGTTAAATATTTTTAGCTTGTATAGCTAAACATGAAGTCAATACATGTCTAGGCAGTTAAACATGTTTTCCCGCGTTATAATAGGCGTTTATATAATAGCCGATGCTATAAGATCGTTCAGCAAAATCATTGACAAAGAAATAACTTCTGCGCCTATATCACTCTACCTATAATTTTAAATAGAGGGATGGAGATTATGCAATGGGTACTCTTTATAAAACAACATACATCGAATTTGTATTTGTTACGGCTCTCCAAATTGTATTGATTGCTTTACAAAGTTTACCTTACAAATATATCAGAAAAATAGTCCAATTTTATTATACGTTTTTAATTCTTTTCGAGGTGAGAAATAAGTTTATTTCAGCTTAGATTAAACTTCTAGGCTAGATTTATGGGAAGACATTAAAGTTTTAAAATTATTAGTATTATTAGTAAAAAAATTAAAGTTTTAAAATTATTGAAGTTTGCAAGGTTTTGCAGTAAAAATATTTTCTGAATTTACTTATTTATTTCACACCTTTTTTGACGTATTTTGCTACACATTTGCTACACCATTACTTTGTAATTTACTATTGTTACACCATAAACAACAAATTCAAAAATCAACTATTTGCTGCTTGGCGTTGGTAGGATTATGTACAAGTGTATTGTAAAATTCTAGTATTCATAGGCAACATTTGTACAATCTATTCAGTTTTTTAATATCTAGTGTGCTGAGACCTTCCCTTTGACCAATGACGAGGACGGGACCAGGATCTACAATTGGCTGGATTGTTAAATTTCCATTCTTCGTAAAGGCGTCCAGTGGATAGTGCATCACGCTACCGAAGTCATATGGAAGGCCAAGATTCGTGACATGAGCTGGATCATATTTTTCAAATCTCGGAATGGCGCCCTCCTCAATATTTTCACGTACAATTTCAATATATTTATCCCGATCAGGAACTAAATGTTGATGAACAAATCCTAAAACATGCATTAATTCATGTATAATTGTTCCTATCCTAAAACATCCAGTATCCAGTTCATCCAATGCCAAGAAAAGATTTCGACTAATATCCTTTCGGTACCCGATATTAGCTCGACAATGCTTTGGGCTCACTTTAATACCAAGGAATTTAGTTGCATTCATTGGTGCATCCATAAACCTTACGCACGAGACACTAGATATTTCTCGCATTGCTCTATGTATATACCCAATCCGAACATCATCTGCAGTCAAGCAATTTGAAATATTTTTTGAACAAAGGACACTTAAATGCGGCCTTAAACCTGCACACGACTTACCAAATTGCTTTTGGATTTTGAACGGAACTATCCCACCGGGCCAAAGGAAATCACGGGATTTAACAGCATATCGGGAAAGATTATGGGGAATTATGGCATTCAAAATTCCATCATCTTTTTTTCTGCATCTTGAATTTTCTACATCTTCTGTATTTTCTGCATCCTGAAACATAGAAGGAATGGATAACCCCGCGTTACCAGCCAGGAGACTAGCTGTGATCACAAATATGAAGACTACCAAATTCATAACTCCCAACGTTCACAGAGGCAATTGCCGGACTACAATTCTTTTAAACTATTTCCCTCTTATATTCACACTTTTAGTATTGCTTATCAGTATCCCTCGCTTGTTTCATGGTGTCCTTGCGAACTCATATAACTGTTAAAAACAAATCAATAAATCAATAATAGGATGACTTGTCCTATACAGCTAGCTACAGGATTGTCATATATAAAGTGAAATATTACCTATGTCAAATTTTATAGCTGTAATATATTTCGTCATTACTACACTCCAAAATATTCTATTCCGCGCGTAGCAGGTGTGCAAAAGTAGATGTAGTAATAAATTTTTTCTGACTAAGAACGAACTCCAAGTCGACTACATCCAGAGCGTGGACTTATTTCTAGAAATCATGATTAAAAAGAAAGGGTCTTAGATCTCTGCCTTTGCAGGCTTATTTGTATTGGAAGCATTATGGGTAATTTCTCAACTCGCAGTGAATTAATTGAATTGAGGTGAACCAATTGAGCAAAGCGAATTTGAAACGAGAATTTTCATAAATAATTTATGCTAAAAACTTTTTCGTTTGAAATGCTAACAATGTTATTTATAAAACTAGTAAGAACGTTATCTTCGGCCTGGCCGAAGTTTATTTATCCTATTCCCGAATCTCTCGATAACAACGTTCAAATAAAATGTCGGCGGCTTATTTAGATATATTATATATTTATATTTAAATTATTATATTCACTTTAATAACCAGCCTGTGATGACAGAGAACATTCGTACCAAATTTCATGCTTTATTTGTTTTTTTCAACGCTCATTTTTTGTGAAACAGTTCTAATTGAGGCGTGGGCGTGGCAGCATTCTGATTTCGCCCATTCTCAACACCACCCATCCTATGATGACAGGTAATATTTGTGCCAAATTTTATGTCAATATCTTTATTTTTATGTCTGTACGCTTGTATGAATTTTTCTCCAGTGGGCGGACCACACCCATTTTTTGGATTATATTTTCAAATTAGATAGTATGATCGGATATACAATTTCACCTTTAAATTCGTATTCGGGGCTGAGAAATTGAGCTCTAAACGCGATTTAATTCACATTAAATACTAAAAGTGGGCGTGGAAGTTGTCCGTTTCATTTTCCATTTTCAATACCAACCAGCCTATTGTAATATGAAACATTCATACCAAATTTCATGATCATAGCTTCATTCGTTCTCTTGTAATCGTGATTTCCACAGATAGACAGACAGACAGACAGACAGACAGACAGACAGACATACAGACAGATTTCTGCCATGTGCTTTACGTGGACGCCTGCCATGATTGGCTTAAGTCCACGGTGGGCCCACCCACATTCGGGGTTGCTAGGTAGACACTATGAATACCTTTATATCGGCAACCAACGACCACGGCTGCAACTTTGCCCTGTTGCACCATATATGTACCTATGGAAGCCTGAGGCGGAGCAGGACTTCCTCGCAGGTAAGCGATCGAGGCACTATCTAAAGCCTCTTCCGGTATGTGACTACCGGCAGCCGAGTTGGGGGAGGCGGCCTCCTCCACACGCAACTCTACGCGGAGACACTTTGGTCTCTACCCGCGTATCTTTGGGTGGCAACCACAGCCACCACGAAGCTCTCACAAGTGAGAAGCCTACCCACGATGCGCTATTTTAGTGGGATTTATATTAGCGGGGTAGGAAGGACCCCTACGCGATGCGCATCACCCGTGGCACCATTTTTTAGCCTTTGGTAAGGCCTCGGAACTAGTCTGCGTTAGTTCATTGGCAGTGAACTAGTGCAGGCAAGACTAGTTACTGCCATTTTGTGCCTCCACTGCAACGGGACTGGCACCCGAGACATACAAACAGACAGAAAGACAGACAGACAGACAGACAGACAGACAGACGGACGGACGGACAGGGCTAAATCGACCCAGGGGGTCATTCTGAGCCAGAATATATATACTTTTCTATATCTATTGTGGCTCCTTCACTGCGTTACAAATTTAGTATCAACGTTAATATATCCTATTTCCCTTTTTTAAAGGGAATAGCATATAATGATTATAAAGGCTGCGGAACTTTAAACATCTCTTAAACAGAAAAACGTTATTCATAAAAAAATTTTTAATTTATACAATGGTAATTAAAGCATTTTAAGCATTTGATGTTTAAGAACTTTAATTTAAACATCAAAATATGTATTTAAAGTCTTTGTAAAGTGACATTTCATAATTAAAATATTTTTGCGCTTCAGTAAATACACGAAAAGTTCTAAGATCAAAACCAAAACAATCAAGTTCAAAAACTTCATTACTTTAACACCATTTCTAAATATTTAACAGAGCATATTTTTTGTAATTTAGTGCAGTGTTAGTTTATTTCTGAAGCTTTGTGGCACAAACCTTGTTTATATGACGCAGACAAAAAATTCATTTATTAATAAGAACTTAAACAGCTTTGTATAAGTCCTTAAACAAGTGTAACTAAACGACTGTTGCTTTTTATCTCGTTAGGAGGTCGTTATATATTGTTATATATATTATTTGCCTGATGTTGCAATATTTGTAATTCACTTTGCATGGTGGTAATCTTAGGAACCTATTGAAGACGTATAAATTCGCCTGAAGATTTGACACATTTCAGCTCCAAAAAATTGAGATAAAATGAAAGGTGCGTGCATTTTTGTATGATTATTTAAATTTGAATACTCAAATGTATTTACCACAGCGCATATGGTCGGCAATGACGATTGAAGATACTAAAATAAATCAGCGGAATCCAGCAATATACATGTGATGGACGCAAAGGAATGGAGCAAGATCAAATCAGTGTCGCTTTCCTAAATAATGCGTGTCATTCCTCAAACGTAACCATCAATCCAGGAAAGAGTGATTACATTCCAAACACTACATAGTTGCATTCAAATAGGGTGACTTTGTAAATAGGCAAGAACATACTGCGCTCTGTAATTATGGAGTGAAGCTGATTCAAAGGTTCTATCCCAAAAGCTTTATAAATTACCAGTACTGACAATTTTCTTAAATAATCTCCTGTATTTTGGTTTTATTCTTATTATGCCAAAGGGGTTTGCCAATATTTTTGCATATTTAATTCATAAAGGTGTTAAGAATTTTAGGAAGGCGCGGCCGTTATCAGAGGAAACCAATAAATCAATAAAAAATAACATCGATTTGATTGAAAGGTACCAACAATTGAATTAACAAATAGAAAGAAAAGCTGAATTTCATAATGACATTGTTCAGTGTTCTAAAGGTTAGTTAAGGAGTATTTTGGTAACTGAAAAGCGTCAATACAATTTTTCTTTAATCAGAATTTAATTACTAATTAGCAGATTTTTTGTTGTAGTAATTGAAAATTCATTTACAAAATTATGTATATAAGCCACCGTTAATGTTACCGTTAATGTGCCGGAATGGGTTGATTTTGCTTGTAAAAATAATTAAATATGCGATTTTCATGGCTCAATTCAAATGTAATATAATGCAAATACTGCTTTAGATCTTGGCCTCATAACGGGCATCACTGTAAGATATTACGAGTTTTGCTGCTCCATTCTGGAAATAACTGGAAAACTCACTGTGAAAATTTTTGGTATAAACCTCTTTCATAATTATACGCACTGTTATACTTAGGATGTCAATCAAACGGAGGGAAATTAATCGAACAAAGTGATAAGCATGTGAGAGAAAATTAATAGCAGTCCACCGTAATCCTCACCCCTTCGTCTTATACGGCTATTATAAGACAGTTATATATATCACAAGTTCCAATAAATGTTTCTAAACTGTATAAGGCACAAATAACCAGATATTATATAACAGAAAAAAATTTATCTTACTCTTGACGAATTTATTATACAATTTAATTTATTAGGTTGATTGGATCGAATTTTCCATCGGTTCATACCGAAAACTGTAGGAATATTGTGACACACATTAGTGCCAAAAACTATAGGAATTTATATTAAAAAATTCTACAATTCGATTTATTGGACGACTGTTATCAATAAGCAATAAAACATGTTTTCACCGCCTGTTTAGCTTTAAACACGTTGAGCAATAAACACAATCGTTTACACTGCTAAAAATGTTTTCTTTTACCAATTCATAATTTGTGATTATCACTCTGTGATTATAATTTAATGTGTAGGAAATGATTTGTATGAATGAAATTGACGGTATGAAGTTTACAAAAATGGTTGTTAACTTCACACTCCTGTCTAGTACTCGGTTGGTGTCTAGGATGAATTATCCTGTAATTGTATTTTTACAAACGCAATAAATTATTTACTAGCAAAACATTTTTGAATGATATCGGAAGCGAAGACAGAGATTTGTTGGTAGTTTAGGATTCCACCATCCTTTGCGAATTTACCACCAAAGAAGAATTAAACTTTCCCAGGAACTGTATTTTTAGAAAAGTTACTTGAGTGAAATTTGAATTCTTCAAAAATTTCGAAAAATGCTTTATTACTATGTATGTACTATTCTTTATTACTATGAGACCATGATAAAACGAAACTCGAAAGCAATCCTGAATATTTATCAAGACTATAAATCAGAAAGATATTTTCATTTTGGGTGCGAAATGACCGAGGACATTTTCCCTAAAGGGCCCAACGAAAATTTCTGTTGACCGAGATCGATTGGGTTATTGACCAATGTGTGATTTTGGATTTTGTAAAAAAGGTAGCGTGGCACTGATCCCATTTATCTCATTCTTACCCATATTACAATCCCACCCAGTCCACGGTGACAATGAATGCTCGTGCAAAACTTGATGTCGATATCTCTCTCCATTCGACTGAAATGATGACTCCCACAGGCTCTCACAGACAGACACTCAGGCATACAGGCGGACATAGCTGAATTGAGAGAGAAAATTATTCTGAGCACGAATATATATATATTTTCCTATACCTGCCACGCCACTTTTAATGCATTACAAACGGAAGGAGCTTGTAGTCTAGATTTTATGTTTAATATTTTAATACAAAGAAATTATTTTCGGTTATTTCATAAAATATAGTTCCAAATCCAATAAGATCATGCTCCCTCATACCTCTCTCCTTGCCATTATTGTCGTTCCTGTCGTGTCTTGCGGTTATTTTATTGGATAATTTCAGAGAATTTTTATACAACTGTTGCAATGCAATGTAAATGCATTTGTTCGTCTTGTATGATTTTCACTCACAAACTCATTTGTGGTATTAACGGGTTTATTGAATTCACGCTTTGGAAATCTTTGGGCGTTCTCTATTAAATTTCAAGTGAGATTTCCTTTGTATTTTGGGAGTTATCATTCTTTGAAATTTTCCAGATTTAACGATGACAGTCTCTGAACTATAGAGGGAATCGCCTTCAGAATGTAAATATCTTCACAGATTGTCACAAGCTATTGCTCCATCATGTCCACAAACCCATTTCCATTTATCATTCAAGCAAATACATTCGTTAGACTTGGATGATTCTCAATAAAAGAACAAGATTCGTAATTTTGACTGATTGCTCGCTTTGGAAATATTTGTATTTTCTATGAATCAACCACCCCCTCCTCCCCCACCCCATCTAACATTTACCGCGCTCTATGACCAAACACGGTTTTGCGATATTTCCTACCGATTTCAGAAAAAAATTGAAATCACCCTGTATGACCACAAAGGTACACTATGTGGAAAATCATTTCTAGGATATTTCCTATCGATTTCTGCAAAAATTGTTTTTTATCCGCCTTTTCGCATTAGATTAATTAACAACCATATTTCAGACTTAAATGGACTGCTCGTTCACCAAACAAAAAGTTTTGCGGTAAATCTCTAAGAGGTAAAACACAATTGTTCATTTTACCTCATATTTACCACTCATATATTTTCCAACCCTTTATAACTGCTCAAGAGGTTCAGCAGTTGAAGGCTAACTTCACAGTTCGGATGAAATGTTCCAACAAATAATAACTAAGCAGGACATAAGAAATTATATATAAAGACAGGTGAAGCCATAATGACAACATTAATCCGAGTTCTTCAACACAAACTTTAATTGCTACCAAGTATTGATAGATTAATACGCAGGCAACGTTGGACTGCTATAAGTGTCGGATATGTTGTAAATATCATCGTTTAACTCAGATCATATTTACCTTAAGAAAAGGTGTGGTAAGATTTGGGAGTAAGATGATCCAAACAATAGCTATACGACTATATTATAAGTATACCGGAATTATATTTATACCGGCTGATGAAAGGGTAGCTATTGCGTTTTACTGTTTGGTGTCATCAGCAAATATAGCCCACTTGGTATATTATTTGGAGTGATGTGGGTTGCTGTGGGTTATACTCTAGGATAATCAGGCAATAAATTACTCTCACAGGAACACTTCGTGGAATGTGTAAAAGGCTTTAAGAAAGTTGGATTCCCACAACGCTCCAATGCCGTTGGTGAGGATTGAAGCTCACTTTTCACAGGACATCTTATCAGCTCGGTTTTTCTTTCACCGCGTAAAATAAAATAACTTTCCAATTTTCGAAGGAAGTACTCTTAAGAGTCTTCCCCATAACCCAATACTATAATAGAACCTAAAACAATTGGCAGGGATCAATATTGTCGTCGTTATTATAGGAGACCCAGTATTCATATTGTCAAGGTTACTAGTGAAACGCTATCCATAATATGGTGGCAGATGCGTGAGGAAAGCTTTTCAAGTACCGGCTTCCAATAGTGGAGAAAGTATTGACAACAACATTGTGACGGTAGCATCAATTGTAAAATATCGTTGTTTCGTGCACGAAGAATGTCGTTGTTTCGTGCTCAATGTAAGCAAGAGTTCCTAAGCTTACGACAACAACAGAGCTTACGAGAAAAACTCTGTACACTCGAATGATGAGCCCGAGGCGTTAGAAATTTGGTGTGATATCACGAATTTTTTTAGTATATTTATTTTTGTATTTTTATTTGAATTCATAACTTGTGATTGTTTTTCTGCTTTTCTACGACCAGGGCTTGGACAAGGGGATCATCCTGTTGGGTTAAGGCCTGCAAATTACGAATAGTCCTTTTCGGTGCTTCTCTCAACTCTCACGATATTGAACGTTGCAGTATTCCGCGTTGGTCCTCTTGCGTGCGTGAGAGGTGGTCGGAATATCTGCGTCCTCACTGGGAGTTGTCGATGGCGTACTGAGTGTAATGACTGAAAGTAATCTTCTTCTGAAAAATGATTAATATAAATCTATAAATAAAATCTACATTTAATGATTCCTCTGTGTGCTCTCCTCCACAATGTGCTTCAAATTGTGTGGTTTGAATCGCGCTGTCACCTGTCCGAATTTCTTCATTCACTTCCATGTTGATGGCGGCCCTCCCGATACTCCAATTTTTCCCCCCGCAACCTAGTAGTTAAATGACATATTACGTATTTTAGTACGAACCTCCTCAGCCTTGGATATGTATTCAGCAATCTTCTTCTGTATGTGAAAGTATCGTAGCGTACCACTACTTAGATTAAGAACTCATTTTTGCCACATCCCAATCAGGCAGGTTTCAGCCTTTTTTCAACTTTCATCTACCTTTACGTGGTGTATCACATTCTTTTATAACATTCTGAATTACGATATTTTCATTATTACTTATCTTTGTTTAGCTTTGCAAATTTTCTTCCTTTGTTTCTTTTTACCATTGCATATTGTTCGAAAAGAATATATGTGTTTTGTTTATATAATTTTTTTTTACTTTACAGAAATTGACTCCGTGATACCGTTTTTCCAGTTTGACACGTTAATCAAATCAAATTAATTTTTAAACACGTCGTTAAATATTTTCAGCTTGTATAGCTAAACATGAAGTCAATACAGGCAGTTAAACATGTTTTGCCGCGTTATAATAGGCGTTTATATAATAGCCGATGCTATAAGATCGTTCAGCAAAATCATTGACAAAGAAATAACTTCTGCGCCTATATCACTCTGCCTATAATTTTAAATAGAGGGATGGAGATTATGCAATGGGTACTCTTTATAAAACAACATACATCGAATTTGTATTTGTTACGGCTCTCCAAATTGTATTGATTGCTTTACAAAGTTTACCTTACAAAGATATCAGAAAAATAGTCCAATTTTATTATACGTTTTTAGTTCTTTTCGAGGTGAGAAATAAGTTTATTTCAGCTTAGATTAAACTTCTAAACTAGATTTATGGGAAGACATTAATAGGTTTTTATTAGTTTTAAAATTATTGAAGTTTGCAAGGTTTTGCAGTAAAAATATTTTCTGAATTTACTTATTTATTTCACACCTTTTTTGACGTATTTTGCTACACATTTGCTACACCATTACTTTAATAAAAAACAAATTCAAAAATCAACTATTTGCTGCTTGGCGTTGGTAGGATTATGTACAAGTGTATTGTAAAATTCCAGTATTCATGGACAACATCTGTACAATTTATTCAGCTTTTTAATATCTAGTGTGGTGAGACCTTCCCTTTGACCAATGACGAGGACGGGACCAGGATCTACAATTGGCTGGATTGTTAAATTTCCATTCTTCGTAAAGGCGTCCAGTGGATAGTGCATCACGCTACCGAAGTCATATGGAAGGCCAAGATTCGTGACATGAGCTGGATCATATTTTTCAAATCTCGGAATGGCGCCCTCCTCAATATTTTCACGTACAATTTCAATATATTTATCCCGATCAGGAACTAAATGTTGATGAACAAATCCTAAAACATGCATTAATTCATGTATAATTGTTCCTATCCTAAAACATCCAGTATCCAGTTCATCCAATGCCAAGAAAAGATTTCGACTAATATCCTTTCGGTACCCGATATTAGCTCGACAATGCTTTGGGCTCACTTTAATACCAAGGAATTTAGTTGCATTCATTGGTGCATCCATAAACCTTACGCACGAGACACTAGATATTTCTCGCATTGCTCTATGTATATACCCAATCCGAACATCATCTGCAGTCAAGCAATTTGAAATATTTTTTGAACAAAGGACACTTAAATGCGGCCTTAAACCTGCACACGACTTACCAAATTGCTTTTGGATTTTGAACGGAACTATCCCACCGGGCCAAAGGAAATCACGGGATTTAACAGCATATCGGGAAAGATTATGGGGAATTATGGCATTCAAAATTCCATCATCTTTTTTTCTGCATCTTGAATTTTCTACATCTTCTGTATTTTCTGCATCCTGAAACATAGAAGGAATGGATAACCCCGCGTTACCAGCCAGGAGACTAGCTGTGATCACAAATATGAAGACTACCAAATTCATAACTCCCAACGTTCACAGAGGCAATTGCCGGACTACAATTCTTTTAAACTATTTCCCTCTTATATTCACACTTTTAGTATTGCTTATCAGTATCCCTCGCTTGTTTCATGGTGTCGTTGCGAACTCATATAACTGTTAAAAACAAATCAATAAATCAATAATAGGATGACTTGTCCTATACAGCTAGCTACAGGATTGTCATATATAAAGTGAAATATTACCTATGTCAAATTTTATAGCTGTAATATATTTCGTCATTACTACACTCCAAAATATTCTATTCCGCGCGTAGCAGGTGTGCAAAAGTAGATGTAGTAATAAATTTTTTCTGACTAAGAACGAACTCCAAGTCGACTACATCCAGAGCGTGGACTTATTTCTAGAAATCATGATTAAAAAGAAATGGTCTTAGATCTCTGCCTTTGCAGGCTTATTTGTATTGGAAGCATTATGGGTAATTTCTCAACTCGCAGTGAATTAATTGAATTAAGGTGAACCAATTGAGCAAAGCGAATTTGAAACGAGAATTTTCATAAATAATTTATGCTAAAAACTTTTTCGTTTGAAATGCTAACAATGTTATTTATAAAACTAGTAAGAACGTTATCTTCGGCCTGGCCGAAGTTTATTTATCCTATTCCCGAATCTCTCGATAACAACGTTCAAATAAAATGTCGGCGGCTTATTTAGATATATTATATATTTATATTTAAATTATTATATTCACTTTAATAACCAGCCTGTGATGACAGAGAACATTCGTACCAAATTTCATGCTTTATTTGTTTTTTTCAACGCTCATTTTTTGTGAAACAGTTCTAATTGAGGCGTGGGCGTGGCAGCATTCTGATTTCGCCCATTCTCAACACCACCCATCCTATGATGACAGGTAATATTTGTGCCAAATTTTATGTCAATATCTTTATTTTTATGTCTGTACGCTTGTATGAATTTTTCTCCAGTGGGTGGACCACACCCATTTTTTGGATTATATTTTCAAATTAGATAGTATGATCGGATATACAATTTCACCTTTAAATTCGTATTCGGGGCTGAGAAATTGAGCTCTAAACGCGATTTAATTCACATTAAATACTAAAAGTGGGCGTGGAAGTTGTCCGTTTCATTTTCCATTTTCAATACCAACCAGCCTATTGTAATATGAAACATTCATACCAAATTTCATGATCATAGCTTCATTCGTTCTCTTGTAATCGTGATTTCCACAGATAGACAGACAGACAGACAGACAGACAGACAGACAGACATACAGACAGATTTCTGCCATGTGCTTTACGTGGACGCCTGCCATGATTGTGGCACAATCCTTGTTTATATGACGCAGACAAAAAATTCATTTATTAATAAGAACTTAAACAGCTTTGTATAAGTCCTTAAACAAGTGTAACTAAACGACTGTTGCTTTTTATCTCGTTAGGAGGTCGTTATATATTGTTATATATATTATTTGCCTGATGTTGCAATATTTGTAATTCACTTTGCATGGTGGTAATCTTAGGAACCTATTGAAGACGTATAAATTCGCCTGAAGATTTGACACATTTCAGCTCCAAAAAATTGAGATAAAATGAAAGGTGCGTGCATTTTTGTATGATTATTTAAATTTGAATACTCAAATGTATTTACCACAGCGCATATGGTCGGCAATGACGATTGAAGATACTAAAATAAATCAGCGGAATCCAGCAATATACATGTGATGGACGCAAAGGAATGGAGCAAGATCAAATCAGTGTCGCTTTCCTAAATAATGCGTGTCATTCCTCAAACGTAACCATCAATCCAGGAAAGAGTGATTACATTCCAAACACTACATAGTTGCATTCAAATAGGGTGACTTTGTAAATAGGCAAGAACATACTGCGCTCTGTAATTATGGAGTGAAGCTGATTCAAAGGTTCTATCCCAAAAGCTTTATAAACTACCAGTACTGACAATTTTCTTAAATAATCTCCTGTATTTTGGTTTTATTCTTATTATGCCAAAGGGGTTTGCCAATATTTTTGCATATTTAATTCATAAAGGTGTTAAGAATTTTAGGAAGGCGCGGCCGTTATCAGAGGAAACCAATAAATCAATAAAAAATAACATCGATTTGATTGAAAGGTACCAACAATTGAATTAACAAATAGAAAGAAAAGCTGAATTTCATAATGACATTGTTCAGTGTTCTAAAGGTTAGTTAAGGAGTATTTTGGTAACTGAAAAGCGTCAATACAATTTTTCTTTAATCAGAATTTAATTACTAATTAGCAGATTTTTTGTTGTAGTAATTGAAAATTCATTTACAAAATTATGTATATAAGCCACCGTTAATGTTACCGTTAATGTGCCGGAATGGGTTGATTTTGCTTGTAAAAATAATTAAATATGCGATTTTCATGGCTCAATTCAAATGTAATATAATGCAAATACTGCTTTAGATTTTGGCCTGATAACGGGAACCACTGTAAGCTATTACGAGTTTTGCTGCTCCATTCTGGAAATAACTGGAAAACTCACTGTGAAAATTTTTGGTATAAACCTCTTTCATAATTATACGCACTGTTATACTTAGGATGTCAATCAAACGGAGGGAAATTAATCGAACAAAGTGATAAGCATGTGAGAGAAAATTAATAGCAGTCCACCGTAATCCTCACCCCTTCGTCTTATACGGCTATTATAAGACAGTTATATATATCACAAGTTCCAATAAATGTTTCTAAACTGTATAAGGCACAAATAACCAGATATTATATAACAGAAAAAAATTTATCTTACTCTTGACGAATTTATTATACAATTTAATTTATTAGGTTGATTGGATCGAATTTTCCATCGGTTCATACCGAAAACTGTAGGAATATTGTGACACACATTAGTGCCAAAAACTATAGGAATTTATATTAAAAAAATTCTACAATTCGATTTATTGGACGACTGTTATCAATAAGCAATAAAACATGTTTTTACCGCCTGTTTAGCTTTAAACACGATGAGCAATAAACACAATAGTTTACACTGCTAAACATGTTTTCTTTTACCAATTCATAATTTGTGATTATCACTCTGTGATTATAATTTAATGTGTAGGAAATGATTTGTATGAATGAAATTGACGGCATGAAGTTTACAAAAATGGTTGTTAACTTCACACTCCTGTCTAGTACTCGGTTGGTGTCTAGGATGAATTATCCTGTAATTGTATTTTTACAAACGCAATAAATTATTTACTAGCAAAACATTTTTGAATGATATCGGAAGCAAAGACAGAGATTTGTTGGTAGTTTAGGATTCCACCATCCTTTGCGAATTTACCACCAAAGAAGAATTAAACTTTCCCAGGAACTGTATTTTTAGAAAAGTTACTTGAGTGAAATTTGAATTCTTCAAAAATTTCGAAAAAAGCTTTATTACTATGTATGTACTATTCTTTATTACTATGAGACCATGATAAAACGAAACTCGAAAACAATCCTGAATATTTATCAAGACTATAAATCAGAAAGATATTTTCATTTTGGGTGCGAAATGACCGAGGACATTTTCCCTAAAGGGCCCAACGAAAATTTCTGTTGACCGAGATCGATTGGGTTATTGACCAATATGGATTTTGTAAAAAAGGTAGCGTGGCACTGATCCCATTTATCTCATTCTTACCCATATTACAATCCCACCCAGTCCACGGTGACAATGAATGCTCGTGCAAAACTTGATGTCGATATCTCTCTCCATTCGACTGAAATGATGGCTCCCACAGGCTCTCACAGACAGACACTCAGGCATACAGGCGGACATAGCTGAATTGAGAGAGAAAATTATTCTGAGCACGAATATATATATATTTTCCTATACCTGCCAGGCCACTTTTAATGCATTACAAACGGAAGAAGCTTGTAGTCTAGATTTTATGTTTAATATTTTAATACAAAGAAATTATTTTCGGTTATTTCATAAAATATAGTTCGAAATCCAATAAGATCATGCTCCCTCATACCTCTCTTCTTGCCATTATTGTCGTTCCTGTCGTGTCTTGCGGTTATTTTATTGGATAATTTCAGAGAATTTTTATACAACTGTTGCAATGAAATGTAAAAGCATTTGTTCGTCTTGTATGATTTTCACTCACAAACTCTTTTGTGGTATTAACGGGTTTATTGAATTCACGCTTTGGAAATCTTTGGGCGTTTTCAATTAAATTTCAAGTGAGATTTCCTTTGTATTTTAGGAGTTATCATTCATTGAAATTTTCCAGATTTAACGATGACAGTCTCTGAACTATAGAGGGAATCGCCTTCAGAATGTAAATATCTTCATAGATTGTCCCAAGCTATTGCTCCATCATGTCCACAAACTCATTTCCATTTATCATTCCAGCAAATACATTTGTTCGAAAAGAACAAGATTCGGCAGTAATTTTGACTGATTTCTCGCTTTGGAAATATTTGTATTTTCTATGAACCAACCCCCCTCCCCCTCGTCCACCATCTACCGCGCTCTATGACCAAACTGGGTTTTGCGATATTTTTTACCGATTTCTGAAAAAAAATTGACGAAGAAAATACCCTGTATGACCACAAAGGTACACTATCTGCAGACTCATTTCTATGATATATCTTATCGATTTCTGCAAAAATTGTTTTTATCCGTCTTTTCGTATTAGATTAATTAACAACCATATTTCAGACTTCATGGACTGCTCGTTCACCAAACAAAAAGTTTTCTGTTAAATCTCTAAGAGGTGAAACACGATTGTTCATTTTACCTCATATTTACAATTGTTCCTTATATTTACAATTCACAATTGTTCATTTTACCTCATATTTACCACTCATATATTTTCCAACCCTTTATAACTGCTCAAGAGGTTCAGCGGTTGATTGAGTGAAAAAATAGGGTTTGTGTCCATAAAACATTTCGCCAACAAAAATTTTGGCTAACTTTACAGTTCGGATGAAACGTTCCAACAAATAATAACTAAGCAGGACATAAGAAATTATATATAAAGACAGGTGAAGCCATAATGACAACATTAATCCGAGTTCTTCAACACAAACTTTAATTGCTACCAAGTATTGATAGATTAATACGCAGGCAACGTTGGACTGCTATAAGTGTCGGATATGTTGTAAATATCATCGTTTAACTCAGATCATATTTACCTTAAGAAAAGGTGTGGTAAGATTTGGGAGTAAGATGATCCAAACAATAGCTATACGACTATATTATAAGTATACCGGAATTATATTTATACCGGCTGATGAAAGGGTAGCTATTGCGTTTTACTGTTTGGTGTCATCAGCAAATATAGCCCACTTGGTATATTATTTGGAGTGATGTGGGTTGCTGTGGGTTATACTCTAGGATAATTAGGCAATAAATTACTTTCACAGGAACACTTCGTGGAATGTGTAAAAGGCTTTGAGAAAGTTGGATTCCCACAACGTTCTAACCCCGTCGGTGAGGGTTGAATCTCAGTTTTTCGTTCACCGGCCAAAATAACATAACTTTCTAATTTTCGAAGGAAATTTTCAAATAGTCCTTTTCGGTGCTCGTCTCACCTCTCACGATATTGAACGTTGCAATATTCCTCGTTGGTCCTCTTGCGTGCGTGAGAAGTGGTCGGAACATCGGTGTCCTCACTGGTAGTTGCACATGGCGTGCTGGGTGCTGGCGTGATGGCTGAAATGAATCTTCTACTGAAAATTGCTTAATACAAATCCTTAATTTAAACCTATACTGAATGATTCCTCCGTATGTTTTCCCTCACAATACTCCTTAATTTGTGCAGTTTGCATCACGCTAGCGTCCATTCTAATCTTATCATTCACTTCCATGTTATTGGCGGACCTCTCGATAACCCATTTTTGCACCTGAATTTAAGTATCTTTGACATATTGCACATATTGCACATTTTTGCACGAACCTCCTCTGCCTTGGATATCCATCCTGCAGTCTTCTTCTGTGTGTGGGAGTCTCGTAGTGTGCCATTATTTAACTCAAGAATTCACTTTTGCCACATCCCAATCAGGCATGTTTCAGCTCGTTTTTCAACTTTGATCTATCTTTACGTGATGTCATTCTGAAATATTAAGAATAAAAGTAAGGTATTATTATTTACCTTTGTTAAGATTTAAGAAATATTCTTCCTTTGTTTCCTTTTGCCTTTGTGAATTGTCGAAATGAAACAATAATGCGTTTTCAAAAAAATTGCTTTCTACTTGACATAAATTGACAACGTGACGTGACGTGAGACCGTTGTTTTGGAGGACATGTTATTCAGGTTAAACATGTTAAGCATGTTTAACTTGTAAGGATAATCATTGAGTTAAATACATGTCCGGCAGTTAAACAGGTTTTGCCGAAATAAGTGGGCGGTGTAAACATGCAATGAGATCGTTCACTAAAATCGTTGACAGAGAAATAACTTTTGCGCCTCTGACGCTTTACTTATCATTTTAAATGGAGGGATGGAGATTATGCCATGGGGCATGAAATAACTTACATCCGATTTGTTACGGCTGTCTGCCTTATAAAGTTTTTATTGCTTTATGAAGATTCGTTTCACAAAAGTTGTTAAGGGTAACTTCCTAATTCATTTCTAAACGGGAAAAAATTTGATGTATAGTTTGGACTAAATTTCCAGACTCGATTTAGGGTGAGACATATTACTTTTATTAACAGATTTTGCAATAAAAATATTTCCGGAATATACAAGTTCAAAACACAATTTTCTTGATGTCTTTTCAGGATTTTATTAAAAACACTTGGTACACAATTGCTTTGGCACACAAAAAATTCAAAAACAAACTATTTGCTGGCTGACGTAGGTGGGATTATATACCAGTGTTTCGTAAAATATTAGTATTCATGCACAACATTTGTACAATTTATTCAGTTTTTCAATATCTAGTTTGCTGAGACCTTTCCTTTGACCAATTACGACGTTACCAACATCTACAATTGGCCGGATTGTCATTTTTCCATTTCTTGAATAGGAATTCAGTGAATTGTGCATCAGGCTACCGAAGTCATAAGGAAGACCAAGATCCGTGATATGAATGTTATTCCACTTTTTAAATTTCGAAACGGCATCCTCCTTAATATTTTCATATAAAATTTTAACATATTTATCCCGATCCGGAACGGTATGTTGATGAACAAATCCTAAAACATGCATCAATTCATGTATAATTGTTCCTATCCTAAAACATCCAGTATCCAATTCATCCAAATCCAAGTAAAGATCTCGATTCGTATCCTTTCCGTACCCAAGAGTAGCTCGACAACCATTTTGGCTCGCTCTAATAAAAAGGAATGTGGTTGCACTCTTTGGGGCATCTACAAACTCTACACATGAGACTTTAGATATTTCTCGCATCGCTCTGCGTATATATCCAACCCGTTTTTTATCTGAAGTCAACAATTTTAGAAACCTTTGAAAAGGAACGTCTAAATATGAGGAATGCACACGACTTACCAAACTGCTTATCGATTTTGAAAGGAACTTTCCCACCTGGCCAGAGGTACGCAGGATATTTGAAAGCATTTCGAGAAAGATTACCTGGAATTATATCATCCAAAATTTCATCATCGATATATTCTGCATCCTGAAATTTAGAAGGAACGGGTGATCCCGAGTTTTTAGCTATGAGACTAGCTACGATCACAAATACGAAGACTAACAGATCCATAACTTCCAACGTTCGCAGAAGCAATTGCCGGACTACAAATTTTTTAAAATATTCGTCCTCTTATATACACACTTTTATTGTTGCTTATCAATATCCCACGTTTGTTTCGTGGCATCGTTGCGAACTGATATGATTGTTAAAAAACCAATTAATAAATCATTAATAGGATGACGTGTCCTATATAGCTATAAGCTTATCATATAAGCCAAATTGAATTATTACCTACGCTACTTTTTATGGCTGTAAATTATTTCATTATCACTTCTTTTCCAAATATTCTGACTCTGTCAGAATGAAAGGAAAGAAAGGTGTAGAAAAGTAGATAGAAAAGTAGATTTCTTCTGACTCAGAACTAGCTTTAAGTCGACTAAGCCCGGGGCGTGAGTTTATTTGTAGAAATCATGATTATGAAATAATGGGTCTTACATCTCCGCCTTTCCCGATATTGTACAAGAAGTATTATGGATAATTTTTTGGCTTGCATTGAGTTGATTGAATTGAGGAGAACCAATTGAGCGAAGCGAATTTGAAACGAGAATCTTCATAAATAATTTGTGCTAAATTTTTATTCGGTTGAAATGCTAAGAGTGTTATTTATAAAATGATTTTAAAGGCTGCGGAACATTAAACACCTCTTAAGCAGCAAAACGTTATTTATAAACATATTTTAATTTACAAAACCCTGTTTGAAGCCTGTAATTTAAACACCAAAATGTGTGTTTAAAACCTTTGTAAAGTGATATTTCATAATTAAACTATTTTTTGCGCTTCACTAAATAAACAAAATGTTCTAAGACCAAAATCAAAAAAAATCATTTCAAAAATTTTTAGAAATATAATAGAGCATTTTTTTGTAATAGTTTTAGTTTGTTTCTGAAGCTTTGCCACGAACATTGTTTAAGTGACGCACACAAAAAATTTATTTATAAATAAAAATTTAAACAACGTTGCGAAAGTCCTTAAACAGGGTGTAACTAATCCACTGTTGGCCGACCGTTATCTAATAAATAAGCCTGCAAATCACTAGATATTCGTCGAGCTCTTCTGATTTTGATTTTTTTGGGATTTGCCTTTACCTTGTCCAATGGGTGCGTCTAATTTCAATACAAATAGAATAATTTTGCGATCAGCTTGGACCTCTGAACGGCCTAGAGATAAAAAATCAATTGTAATCCACTATGCTTACTTATGCACTTACTTTCAAGACACGCTCCAAAAGAATTGGAATTTCTTGTTCCGTTTTATTATGTTTTGATTTGTTTGATGATTACTTGGCAAGAGTTCTGAAACTATTATAATTTACATTACGCATTTTCTTATAAAAACCGCATACAAACTCTCATTCTGTGAGATTCTCGTAAAATTCTCATTCCAGATATTTCCCGCGTAATAATTTGGTTTGGTTTTAATAATGTGCTTAATCGCCTTACACCTACTTAAATTCAACTTAATGCAATTAATTTTACGCCATTTGAAGCAGCGCATTCTGTTGTGATAAATACGACAAAAACAACATTCATCCATCAGCTGCAAACATCAAGATAACGACGTCTTCAATTATTGCTGGTAAGTCATTCATAAGAATTAAACAAAGCATGGGACAAATGTGAGTTCCTTGCGGTGCACTCGACGAAATTGTGAACTCAGTAGATGTTGCGTTGTTAAATATTACTCCTTAAGAACGAGGAACCAGATATGAATAAAATTCAACGTGAAGTGTACGGACGTAACACAAACAAACTAAGTCTTACAAGAGAAGATTATGCTTCACCAAATCTAATGCTTTGCTTAAATGCACCAGTTTGCGTGCCAGTTCATCAGGAAATTAGTTTAAAAGAAATTTCAAATTTTGTACCGAACGTTAAGGATACTTTCATGTTCTTTCGTAAGCGGGCTCAAGTTACGAAAAATAATGTATTGTTATCTATTTCTGAGATATGGTCAAAATTTGAAATCTGCGGCTAATCTGGAAGAAATAAAAATAACGAACATGTTTGCTTATAACAAATGTGTTTGATATGCGAAATGACCACTGGGTCACTGCGTCACCGCTACATTTGATCCGATCCGAGCATTGTGTGAGAGAGATTTTCTGAGAGGTCGCAATAAAGGTTTTGATTTCACTGGAATGCATTGTCATCGAGTTATGAATCACTTTTCAAATTTCAATTTTCAACTTAAAATAATTTGGTTTAAAACGATCTGATGCAAAAATGTATGAACGAGAGTGTGATTGCGCAATTAATTTATATCTAATCTCACAGGTGGCTACAGACATTACATTTGTCCGTTGGAAATAAAGGGGATATAGGGTAATCCAGTATCCGAAGATCCAAATGAATTAATGAGGACAAATTTGAGTTGTTCAGATTTGGTCCTTTTGAAAGCGTTTTTGTGGTTCGCCACTTATCTCACTCCTAGTCCCAAATTTTACCATCCTCTTCCTCTTGTTCATCTTCGAAATATATATATTCTCGCAGTAAAAGCCCGAAGAGGCTCAATGGCGTGACCCATTCGTTTTTCGGTCAAACACGATTATCTCCTTTACAAAATCTCTTCATTAAAATTCAGTTGGTCAGTGCAGTCAGTTCTACATAAAAAACTGACCCGTTAGATCTAACTGAACTAGTGTGTTGAGAAAACTTCAATAGTATTTTTCAAATACAAAAACCAGGCGAATAAAAACCAAAAATATACGGCAAAATGAAATTGGCAACAAAAGTGAGAACGAAGGTAAAATAGGACCGAATGCATGTAAGAGCGCTAAGCTTAATCTGGCCGTAGCTTATATGCCCTGCAGCTGTAATGTAAACTTATAGTCTGATTCTAATAATTAGTGGGCGGTACACGTCACCTTTTATATAACACTTCTCTTTTCTCGATTAATTTAGACTTACTAATTCATCTTTCACTTAATCTTTAAAAAAAACAAGGCGTGATAAAAGGAACGTGTTCCGCCCACTTTTAGGAAGTAATAATAT
>OZ016501.1:19717072-19720903 GCA_963966595.1 Physocephala rufipes
GGTGAGAAAGAAAGGTTTTGCAAATAAAATATTTTCTGAATTTAGTGATTTATTTTACACTTTTTTTCATAGTTTTGTTAAATTCTTTTGGAACACGACAAATTGAAAAATGAGTTGTGTGCTGACAGGCGTAGGTGTGATTATATACCAATATATGTGAAATTCTAATATTGATGGACCACATTTGTAGAGTTTATTCAGTTTTGCAATATCTAGTTTGCAAAGTCCTTGCCTTTGACCAATTACGATGTCACCAGGATCTACAATTAGTTCAATTGTTCTTTTCTATTTGCTGAAAAGGCTGCAAGCGAATAATGCATCACGCTACCGAAGTCGTATGGTACACCAAAATCTGTAATGCTTCCTTCCCACTTTTTAAAATTTGGAAATGCACGCTTCGGTATGTTTTCATATATAATTTTAACATATTTATCCCGATCCGGAAGAGCATGCTGATGAATAAAACCTAAAACATGCATGAATTCATGTACAATTGCGCCTGTTCTAAAACATCCGGTATCCAGTTCATCCAAAGCCAAGGAAAGGTTTGAAATACCCTTTGCGTATCCAACATATGTTTGACAACTCCTTTTGCTCACTTTAACATGAAGGAATGTGGTTGCATTCTTTGGTGCAACCATAAGACGTACACATGAGACTGCAGATATTCCTCGCATTACTCTGTGTATATATTCAACCCGTGCAACATCTGCAGCAAGTTCTGAAATAAACTATTCCATCGGGGCAAAGCATCTCAGTATAGTTAAGAGCATTCCTAGAAAGAGTGTGAGGAATTATATCATCCAAAACTCGACCATGACTACCTTCAATATGCGGAAACTTTGAACAGATAGATGACCCCGAGTTATCAGCCGTGAGACTAACTGCGATCACAAATATGAAGGCTAGCAGATCCATGACTCTCAACGTTCGCAGAACCAATTGCCGGACTACAATTCTTTTAAAATATTTTCTCTCTGATATTCAAACTTTTATTATCGCTTATCAGTATCCGTCGCTTGTTTCGTAGTGTCGTTGCGAACTGATAATAAATCAATAAATAAACCATTAATAGGATAACGTGTCCTATAAAACTACGAGCTTATCATATAAGCCGAATTGAATTATTACCTACGCTACATTTTATGACTGTAAAATATTTCATTATTACTGCTTTTCCAAATATTCCATTCCACACATAGCAGGTGTAGAAAAGTAGGTGTAGTAGTAGATTTCTTCAGACTCAGTATTAACTCTAATTCGCCTAAGCCCAAGCGTGGACATATTTGTAGAAATCATAATTAAGATGGAATGGGTTTTACATTTCTGCCTTCAAAATTTTCATAAATAATTTTCGCTGAAATTTATTCGGTTAAAATGCTAACAATATAAAAATGATTATTTATAAAATGATTTTAAAGGCTGCACAACTCTAAACACCTCTTAAAACAAAAAACGTTATTTATAAACAAATTTTAATTTACACAACGCTATTTCAAGGATGCGTAATTTAAATACCAAAATTTGCGTTTAGAGCCTGTGTAAAGTGATTTCAAATTAAAATAATTTCGGTGGTTCAGTAAACAAATAGAAATTTTTCTAAAAGCAAAACAGAAATCACACAAAATGCCTTTATGTTTCGAAATGGGGTTATTTAACGCCGATTTAATTGATGTGTTGAGGCTAGCGTTTCACCAAGAAGACGGAAAAATTATAAGGCAAGATTTGACTAGACCACCATAAGGAACGAATAATTTAAGAACAAATACAGACGTTCGAAAAGAAATATGCCAAAACTCATAGAGGTTGTCCGTTCCGACCTGAGTAGTAGCAATAGGGGTGGTTATATGCTATCATTCGAACTTTGTGTTATGACAGTTAAAGGATGTTTGTCAATACAAATCATTTATGTTCAGTATAGTCTGGCAAATCGTGATGAATGGACTCACGCTTGCACAACGCTACTAAGTTATTCAAATTTACTTAAAGCAGACGCTGATTCGAGCAACATATAAACGACTTCGTGAATTTTATGGTGCCTATAATCGTCCATCGGAACAAGCCATCCGTCGAACTGTGCATAGATTTCATACCACATACTCTCTAAATGATGCAATAAATCCAACATGTCAAAGGAATGTGCGGATTGATAAGAATACTACCTCTGTAAATGAAAATATGGAAGGAGATGCAAATTAATCAGTTAGTCATTGGGGCGGAATTGGGTCGGAACATGGTCCATCCACCACGTGGTGCAAATTTTGCGCCAAGGTCTTGGTCTACCCCCTAAACCCTAAACCTACCTATACCTTCACACTTCCTCTCTGAATTTAAGTGTTACAAAATTTGGGGGGGGGCGTGTCATGTCGTTTAGCTGTAAAGGACATTTAAATGCCAAAATTTTGAAAAGCTCAAAAGTCTGTATCTCCTAAATTTGCAAGGATATTTACAAAAGTAAGATACCGTTAGAAAGGCGGGAAAGACATTTATATCAAATGTTTTAGTTTTTAGGAAAAAGCCCCATTGGTTGTCATAGAAATGTTTTTTTTGTGAGCAAAGACGACAATTATGGTATATATCTAAATTAAGTGTCGCAAAGCGACACTTTTTTCCGTTTGTAACCATATATAACATGTTGGGGTAGATGTCATCGTTTATTTCATAATCGTTAAAATGTTTGAAATTTACAAAATCTTCAGTTAATTGATTCATTCACTTCACGCTGCAACGCTTTTGTGTGTTGAAGCGAATTCAAATTAAATACGATTAAGAAACATATAAAGGACTATTAGTGGTCTTTATACACGTTTCAGTATGAACTGGAATGGAAAAATGATTTTTTAAAAAAAATGTTTGCCTGTGGCGCTGTTTTGATTAAAAACTTGTAATTTTTAAGACTAACTATGACATGTTGTATATAATTATTAATTCCAAAAAAGGCAGTCTTTCACAATATGTATTTTTTTGAATACCTTAATTAGTCCGTTTTTCAGATAAAGTGTCTTGTTTTAGGACAACACACTTAAAAAATAACAAAACTGCTTACAGCTCTTTTATAGTGCTCTAGCGTCAAAATTTTATAAGGCAATATTTATTGCCACTTGAAATACCTTTCAAACAGCACCAATTTTGGTAACGTAGGGCCTATACTTTATATATAAAACACCTTTCCTTGGATAACACCTTTCCTTGGATGTCCTTTCGTGACTTTTAACCGCTTCCAAAACCAATATGGTGGCGAATTCCTGAGAAAATGCGTATTTCTGAGAATAACGGTGAAATGTAACGCTAAAAAAATACAACAAAATTGCCCACAAATCCCTAAAGTATACCTGTTCCGATGTTCGCTCAGATTAGCGAAAAACACCAATTGTTAGCTTCAACCATCTTGGACAATTTCGCGATTGAATTCACAGATGAACGCGACAATAAATTTTGATTCCAATAACAGAATTTCAGAAAATTAATTAAGTGCCTTTAACGACGCAGTCAATGAGGATTACAATGACGTCCAGCCACCAAACGAGTTGATTCGACAAAATACTTCCAGAAGCAGATTTTATTTAGAAAATTGTTCGTTAAATATTTCAAATTGTTTAAACTTATTCATGTTTTATCCTAGTAACAATATTACAACTATAAAATGTGTGTAAGTTATTAAGTTACAGAATAATTGCTTAACCTTTCAAATAATTCTTTTTTGCTAATTTTGTAATTCATCCTTCCGTTCTTCTTCTTCTTCAAACGTTCGCTTTTTAAAAGCATTAAACATAACAGTAAATTACGCAATAAATACAAACTGGGAATCAGGGTGCAGATTAATTTTCTGTT